>PVKU01010495.1:0-51653 GCA_004027475.1 Anoura caudifer | reverse complement strand
AGATAAAGTGCTTCTCAGATAAGGTCAAGTTAAAGGAGTTCATCATCACCAAGCCCTTATTATATGAAATGTTAAAGGGACTTATCTAAGAAAAAGATAAAAAATAGGATAGTAAAAAGACAGCAAACTCACAGTTATTAACAACCAGACCTAAAACAAAAGCCAACTAAACAAACCACTACAACAGGAGCAGAAACACAGAAATGGAGATCACATGGAGGGTTAGCAATAGGGGATAGGGAAGAGGAGAGAGGGGGACAAGGTACATAGAACAAGTAGCACAGAGGGTGGGTAGAAAGTAGACAGGGGGAGGGCAAGAATAGTGTGGGAAATGTAGAAGCTAAAGAACTTATGACACATGGGCATGAACTAAAGGGGGGAATGTGGGTGGGAGGGGGTGTGCAGGGTGGAGGGGAATGAAGAGGGGAAATGGGACAACTGTAATAACATAATCAATAAAATATAATTAAAAAAGAAAAAATACTTCTAAATGCTTTATTTAATATGTTTTATTAATGGTAAAATTGATTTAAAATTCTATAAAAATGTTCAGCAAAAATTTCTATAAAAAACATATGTGTTTGAGATTATGTTTTGAATTCTCATATACAGGGTCTGGTAGAAGAAAGGCCTGCTTGAATGTGGCTGGTAGGGTAATAATATGGGTGTAATAATTTATACTTTTAATTTGAACATTTCACCTAAAATATCATATGGTGAGCTTCAGTGTGATATTGTTATATTACAGAAGTGCATGCTTATGATTTTGTCATAAGAAAGGGGTATTATTTGTGCTGGACCCTGTATAAATTGAAAAAAATTTAGATGACAGACAAACACGTAACTAACTTTTCAGTTAGTGAAGTTGCTTCATTCTCTCTGGTTAATTCCAACAGCTTGACCAATTGGTTATATTCTCGTTCTTTGACTTCAAGTAAGGCTCGTTTGCCTTCAACTTCTTTTATCACATCTTCCTTCTCTTCCATTATAGCATTAATTTTGGTTTCAACTTTCTTTAGAGAGTCATTTATTTCTCTGAGTTCACAATCCAAGACAACTTTTTTCTTTTCCATTTCTCTGTAAGGGATACGTACATACATACATACACATGTGTGTACCTATAGATACATTCATACATGCCATGCATACACACACACATACATTCACCTTATTTTGAGCCCATGCTATCTTGACCTATTTTCATTCCCTCATCAGGTAACAGAAGAGCTTGTCATAAATTCAGTGACCTCAGAAGTAGGGTGAAGACCACTGAGGAGTGGGTCCAGAGGGTATCTCCACTGAGAGCCACTGAGGGCAGAGATTTGTTCAGCCCACCCTTTCTTCCCAGATCCTGGGATTCTACCCTCATTCTGATCTGATCTGAATTTCTCAACTTTGGTGCTGGTGGGCTTGGCTTTTAGCACTACTAGTGCCTACTTTTTGCATTCTTCTTTTGAGATCAGTTACCAGAGCAATCATATTATTTCTCCAGAATTTTTGTGTCTTCACTTATCTTTATCTTTTTTAATTCCTCTAAACCTTGAGAATTTCCTCAGTGATTTCTGCCTCCAAATCTACCGTGAATGCTATGTGTACGGGTGTGTGGGGGAGAGTAGGGCTTACGCATGTGAGTATGTGGCAAAGAGTTCCTATCATTTGGGCTTCAGGCTTCTGGCTGGCTTCCAAACCATGAAATTCTACACGGTTCAAATAATTTATCCCTTGAACACCTCTGTTAAAAACAATTGGCTTCTCCATAAAAATATGATTTATAAATTGGAAAGAGAGTATTGTCCCAAAATTAAGACATAAACGAGTGTTATAAATGATTGTAATATGCTGCACTTCTTTTTTTAAATGAACTTGATATATACAGAAAAAAATGAAAATATTTCTAAAATTATAACAGTAATCTGATGTGGTCAGTGGTTAATATTCTTGTTTTAGTGTGTACATAAAACTTGGGGGAAGAGTAGGCAGGGAAGGATTAAAATAAAAAATATTAAATCATACACTTTTTTGCGTGTTGTTTTTTCTATCTCTTTTCCAATTTGTACAGGCAGGGATTGATGGTGAACCACTTCATCCTAGTAAAGAAATAGAACCATGTTAAATTATGTAGTCTTGGGCCAGAAGCAGTTAAGATATATGTAGAACTCTATCTGTTCTGTTCTATGTAGGGTGCTTTACTTACTCTATTTAACCCTCACAGTGACTTTACACTCTAGTTATGGTTGCTACCATTTCAAAGAGGAGGTAACTGAGTCAAAGAAATACGGTTGGTGGTTGGCCCAGATTCCCTTTATGGAGGTATACCCTTTGGTCAGAGGTTGCAGGACTTGTCCTCTTACAGTTCATGCTTATTCTCTTCTCAACAGCTGAGCAGAGCTGACTTGTTGGGGAAGAGGGGGTGGAAGGAGGTGGGAAACAGGCTGTGAAATCACTAACTGATGTGGTGATATTACAGCCCATCCTCCCTGCCTCCGGGTGAAACAACTTCTGTGGTGCAATTCATGGTCAGGAGTCAACTCCCCATGGGATCGGGTTGATACTAAGTTTCTCCTGAAACTATGTTTTGTCCCAGTTTCTCTCCCAGCTCTATCTTGCTTCCCTTACTCCCTTATCAGGAAGTAAGTTCCTTAAAGCCCTCCCTCCAGGAATGCTTGTCTTAAGTTCTGCTTCTAGGGAACCCTGCCTAAGACTCATGCTCAGAGAACCTAAGTAATTTTCCCAAGGTCACACAGCTAGCAAGTGTCAAGGCCAAGATCAGAAGCTAATTTTCTCTAACACCACTTTCCATTATGCTCTGTAGGCTCATAGAAGTTTCAGTTTAGCCTCAAGAATCTCATGTACATGGCATGGTTATGGGAGGGACCATCCCTGCCTGAGGATCATATTGGACTTTGGAGCCTGGGGTAAAACATGGATGGAGGTTGAACATATTACTGCAGTGTGTGCATTTCTCCCTGGGATCTTGCTCAGTCCTGGGGCAGATTCAAGTTTCATGAGGCTGAAACACATACAATTTGTGGGGGCAGGGGTGTCTCTTTAAGAGAAAGAGTAGAAAATTACAAATTAGGTACAGGGCTTTGGAAGAGGTTCATGCAAGTGAGGGCCCTGTAGTTTTAACTTCACTGGGTTCCTAATAAATCCATCACTGTTCAGTTCCCAAGTTCCAGGTGGCAGCTGGGTACATCTTGGCCAAATGCTCCAAAACTCATAAGGAAAAAGGCATCAAAGTGTATCATAATTGTTCTGTGAGCCAAAGAGTGTCAGATGTTATTTTTAAAAGAACTCTAGGTTATTTAAATTTTTGAGAGTTATTACACATTTTTCAAAGTAAAAGGAATTTAAATTATCTCCTAAAACATAAATACAAGCCCCTCATCACTTGCATGGTGAGAGGGAAATAAAGTGAAATCAAACAGACAAGGATAAGGTGATGAAAATATACATAAGAGGTTAGGAAATCTGGGTCCTGTTCAAGGAAGAGATTGTGTTTGTAACACACATTTCTAATATTGAAAAATTCTTGCTAGAGTCTAGAGAGGCCTTCCCTTGGGCTGGGCCTCTAAATTACAATGATACTGCTGAGCCCTCTAAAGACTTTTGTGAATTCCCAGAGTCTTGGTTGAGTTTGATTGGCTCACTCACAATGCTGAACATTTCAGTTTGTGTGATGATGCTCCTCTTTGTGTAATCTATGCAATCAAACTTGATACTCATGCATTTTTATGTCAGCGCAAGCACAATGTCTGACTATGAATGAACTGTAAGTAGCATACCTTTAGGTTGACCTGATATTCCAACAATTCTTCTAGTTCCTTCTGCTCCTTTAGTAATTGCTTCTGCTTAGATATGAAATCTTCCCGTAAATTTTTAATTTCTAATTTCTTCTGCATTATTTCTTTACGTAATTCCTCAGTGCTTTCTTTCAATATTCTCATCTTCTTCTCTATCTCCTTTAAAAGTTGTGAAAATGATCAGGTTATTTAGAGTCTGAACAAATGTTTGTTTACCTAAGTATCAACTTAAAAACAATTTTACTTACTGCTTTGATTATATTTGTTTTGAGCTTCATGAATGATTTCTTACCAAGTTAAATGCAAAGTATGATTTCTGACATTTTTCAATAAAGGCATCAAAATTGTACTGCACATATTAACATTTTACATTAGATTTATACTCTTTTTTAAAAATATATTTTATTGATTATGCTATTACAGTTGCTCCATTTTCCCCCCTTCACTCCCCTCCACCCTGAACACCCTCTCCCACCCACATTCCCCCCTTTAGTTCATGTCCATGTATCATACATGTAAGTTCTTTGGCTTCTACATTTCCCATACTACTGTTACTCTCCCCTTGTCTATTTTCTACCTACCATCTATGCTACTTATTCTCTGTAGCATAGACGGTAGGTTTCCCCCTCTCTGCCCACCCACTCCCCTGTTGATAACCCTCTATGTGATCTCCATTTCTGTTGTTCTGTTTCTGTTCTAGGTGTTTGCTTAGTTTGCTTTTGTTTTAGGTGTGGTTGTTAATATCTGTGAGTTTGCTGTCTTTTTACTGTCATATTTTTGACCTTCTTTTTCTTAGATAAATCCCTTTAACATTTCATATAATAAGGGCTTGGTGATGATGAACTCCTTTAACTTGACCTTATCTGAGAAGCACTTTATCTGCCCTTCCATGCTAAATGAAAGCTTTGCTGGATGGAGCAATCTTGGATGTAGGTCCTTGCCTTTCATGACTTGGAATACTTCTTTCCAGACCCTTCTTGCCTGCAAGGTTTCTTTTGAGAAATCAGCTGATAGTCTTATGGGAACTCCTTTGTAGTTAACTGCCTCCCTTTCTCTTGCTGCTTCTAGAATTCTCTCCTTCATTTTAATCTTGGCTAATGTAATTATGATGTGCCTTGGTGTGTTCCTTCTTGAGTCCAACTTCTTTGGGACTCTCTGAGCTTCCTGGAAGTCTATTTCCTTTGCCGGATTGTGGAAGTTCTCTTTTATTATTTGTTCAAATAAGTTTTCCACTTGTTGCTCTTCCTCTTCCCCTTCTGGTACCCCTATAATTCAGATGTTGGGACATTTAAAGATGTCCTGGAGGTTACTAAGCCTCTCCTCATTTTTCTGAATCCTTGTTTCTTCATTCTTTTCTGTTTGTTTGTTCCTTTCTTCCTTCCTTCTGGTCTACACCATTGATTTGAGTCCCAGTTTCCTTCCCATCACTATTGGTTCCCTGTACATTTTCCTTTATTTCATTTAGCATAGCCTTCATTTTTTTCATCTAATTTGCGACCAAATTTAACCAATTCTGTGACCATCCTGATTACCAGTGTTTTGAACTATGCATCCGATAGGTTGGTTACCTCTTTGTCACTTAGTTGTATTTTTTCTGGAGCTTTGATCCATTCTTTTGCTTGGGCCATTTTTTTTTGTCTTGACACACCTGTTACATAGTGAGGGGTGGAGCCTTAGGTGTTCACCATGGTGGGGTAACCCACATTGCTGGGTTGTGACGCTATATGTGGGGAAGGAGTCCAAGAGGGAACAATGGCACTTGCTCTGCTCTCTGCCAGATTTCAGTCACTTCCACCTCATTCCCACAAGCAAATTGGGCCCTTCTGGTGCTGATTCCCATTGGGTAGGTTTGTGTATGTTCTAGGACCCTTTGGGTCTCTCCAACAAACTCTCATATGATGCTGGGAGTTTCTCTCGCTGGTGCCTCAACCCCGACAAGTGTTTTCAATCAGTGGTTTGAGGCTTTATTTTCCTGTGCTGGGACCCTGGGTTTGAGGCTCGTCCGGCTTCCCAGCTTTACTTGGTTTATCTGTGTGCAAATGCGGGACTGCCTGCTCCACCAGCCACCCCTTGCTCACCTCGGTCTGCCAGCCACTACTTTGCTGCAAGTCCTCTCTGCCCCAGCTGCCAAACTCCGCCCTTCCTACTGGTCTGGATGAATGTGTCTTCCTTAACTCCTTGGTGGTCGTGTAGAAGAAAAGTCAACTAAGACAAAGTGACCCAGAAGAGGGACCGGGAACTGGGAAAGAGTTTTGTTTAGGTTACTTAGAAACTGCAAAACTGTCGGGTTTCAGTTAGGTAGTCATAATTTCTGCTTTGGCTTCTGTACACCCAGCTTCCAATAAGGACACCTCAGGCTAGAGTTATTTTCGCATCAGCTTCTGTACCTCCTGCTTTTGCCACATAGGATATGGCATCCAGAGAGCAATAAAAGCCCTGCTCAGCCAAGGTTCGGGGCCCAGAATTTGGAGACTGCCTCCTCTGGGTCAGTGCGTGTAATAAAGCCTCACTCCATTACCCCAAATCGCGCCAGAGTCATTATTTTCCGAATTATTTTCCATAACAGTCGGACTTCCATACAGTTCGATTTTCTGTCAGTTTTGGCAGTTCTGTTGTTTTTTGTGTTTAAATTGTTGTTGTCCTTCTTTTGGTTCTGCAAGGAGGCACTGTGTATCTACCTACGCCTCCATCTTGGCCAGAAGTCCATATTCTTTATTTTTTACTAGTGCTCTTTTCTATCTTCTTCTATTTTAAATGTTTCTTTTTTCTTTTAAATTAAAAAAATCATTTATTGCTTTGAGAGAGAGAGAGGAAGTGGGGGTGAGATGGGGGGAGAGATATCAATTTGTTGTTCCAGTTATTTATGCATTGATTGGTTGATTCTTGTACGTGCCCTGACTGGGGATCAAAACTCACAACCTTGGAGTATCAGGAACAATGCTACAACCAACTGAGCTACCTGGCCAGGGCTATATGTTTCCTTCTTCTGAGTTAATTTTTATTTTATACCAAAAATTATTAGTGAAAATTTCCAGGCTATTTTCTAGTAGCTTAGAGATTTGACAAAATTAGATCCAAATACTCTTTGGATATCTGACTTTTGGTTAACCTGAGTCCCACATGAATTTAGGGAGTTGGTATGTGGAATTTGGAAACCCTTGCACTCCTAATCTCCCACTTTCTTAATTGATATTATTTCTCTCATTTCATGCACATTCTCCCCAAATACCCTCCACCCAAGACTCATAACACATATTTGTTTCCCATGACTATTTGGGGAGTATTTGGCTTTGGGAAGAGAAGCCTTTTTAGAAAGTCTGCTGCCTACTACTAAAGTGAGTGGATAGATCCATGCATCCTGCTTCGGGTTTTCTGCATACCTCCCTCCTCCACTGCTGCTGGTAGAGGGTAAAACTGGTGATCCTGTAATCTGGAACTAAAATTCAGAATGTTTTTTTTCCTGCCCTGGCTGGTGTGGCTCAGTGGATTGAGTGCTGGCCTATGAACCAAAAGGTCACTAATTCAATTCCCAGTCAGGGCACATGCTTGGGTTGTGGGCCAGGTCCTCAACTGGGGACACCTGAGAGGCAAGCACATATGATGTTTCTCTCCCTCTCTTTTCCTCCTTTTCTCTGAAAATAAATAAATAAAATCTTTTAAAAAATGCTTTTTCCCAAAAAGCCTGTGTTGTAAATGGTGTTTAGGTATCCTTATGTAATACTATGTATTATATATGCTATATATTGTAATTGTATACATATAATATGTATTCATATATGTGTATAAATATAAAATAGTATTTTGCTCTATGTTAAATTTTGTGTTTTGGATTAAAATACCAACAGTATGCTTTTGAAATATAACCATTAAGAAGATGAAAGAAATGCAAAGTGTGATTATCTTTCTATTTATTCTGTATGATACATTGCAAAAATTAGACACAAATTCCTCTTATTCCTGTACATGTTTGTCATTCTTCTCATTAAGAGGTAGGGCCTATTTCTCTATCCCTTGATTTTAGATTTGGCCATGTGACTTGCTTTGACCAATAAAATATTCCAAAAATGACTTTAGCACAGGCTTGAAAAGTGCTTGCACGTTGGGATTTGCCCTCTCGAGTCTGTCTCTTTCTTCAGGCTGGAAATCCTTCCACCACCATGTGACTAACTAGCGACATGCAACCTAAGACCAACTAGCCTGCCAACTGGCTGACATACTAATAAAGCCATCCTAGACCACTCAGCCCCAAGTGATCCAACTTAGACCAGAAGAATTCAGAACCGTGAAAAATAAGAAATGGTTGTTGTTTTAAGCTACTAAGTATTGGGTGTTTTATTATGCAGGAATAGATAAGTGATACATCTTCTTTATAAAAATTCCTTGTAATAAGCAGTTCAGGAAACTATGTAAAAGCTATAACAAAAATAATGTTTTAAAATGCCAACCGCAGAATCCTTCTTTTCCTCTGGAAACAAAGCAAATATTGTCCAACTAAACCTAGCCTAAATTAGGTGCCAAATCAACTAAAGTCTGTAATAGGCACCACCTATGTTTACTCCAGAAGTTATACAGATACGCCTTTTAGCATTGTCCATAGTTAAGACTTCTGGATCTTTCAAATGTTTCAGGGTATGGCTGTTTTGATAAATTATTATTTATCAAAAGGTATGTTTGAATCCAGCTGTATTTAACAAACTCTAAACCATCTATATAAGACTTACTCCTGGCTTAGGGATCTTCTCAAATTCCTTTATTATGAGGCTTTTTTCTTCCATTAAGCTGCAAAAAAAAATTAAGAAAGAGGTTTGACAAAGTACAAAAGAGTTAGCTATGTCCACAGTAATAACTTTCTCTTCTCTTCTCCCCCTGTACTTCCTATGGTTGTTTGCCAGGCCCAGTGTCCATTCTGTATGATGGCTTCAGTCACTCCCACAGGCCTGTTGAGGTGCTTCCTTCCAGTCCTCCCTCAGCACTGTGTACACATGCCCATTAGAGCAGTGACCCATCACATAAAACCACTTGGGAACATGACTCTCCCTTAGACTGGTTCCTTCCAGACAGGCTCTGGGCCTTTTCTGCTTTATATTATTTGCAATGAACTAATGTCTTCCAAGATTAGTGTAACAGGTTCCACTGGTTCTTTCAAATAAGCATATCCTGAATTCCAGCGCTTATCTAATAAGTGCTCAGTTTTTCAGAGCTTTGAACTCTTATGCCTCAGCTTTTAGAGCTTGCAATTGATTTTACTTCCAAGCTATTGATCCTACACCTTACCCATCCTGGCACCAGGGGGCGGTAGTGTGCTGCCATCTTTTGATTGCAAAGGAAACCTTGGTGTCCTTGAGTTTCAAAATGGTGACAAGAAGCTCTTGAACAAGTCAAGACTTAATAATCTTTTCTTTAAATAAATATAAAACAATTTTTTCTTTAAACAAATATAAAGTGGCTAAATCTTTAGGGCAGTTTTAACTAATTATATTTCTATTGTTCATTTTTCTTTTTTTAAAATTTAGAAACAATGACTTTTTCCCTTTAAAAACTGTATGACTTTATACAGAGAAATACAGTTGACCTTTGAACAACAAGGGTTTGAACTGCGTGGGTCCACTGGTATGCAGATATTTTCAATAAATACTGCAAATTATTTTTCTCTTCCTTATGATTTTGTTAATAACATTTGCTTTTCCCCAGCTTACTTCATTGTAAGAATATAATCTATCTAATATACATACATATATATGTAAAATGTACAACATGTGTGTTCATTGACTGTTTATGTTATTGATTGGTAAGGTTTTTGGTCAATCATATGTTATCAGTAGTTAAGTTTCTGGGAAGTCAAAAGTTATACACAAAGTTTTGACTGTGTGGGGGTCTGTGCCCCTAGCTTCCCTCCACATTGTTCTAGAGTTGACTGTGTACCATTCATAATCCCATCCCATCATACCAGTTAATCATTTTTATTTTTTTAACATCTTTAATATTACTTTCATATCTTTCTAGTAAATCTAATAGATCTAATAAAGATATAACATTTAGATCTTTCATATCTAAATATTAAAGATATTTAATATCTTAATACTATAATATTTTAATTAACATATTCATATTATTGTCTTTTAGTACCTTTTAATAAAATTATATTAAAACTGTATATATGATTTAATCCATTTTGCCCAACATGTGATTAAAATATTTTCCCAATTGCACAACAGATTTCATAACTGATAACTAAATAGCTAGTTTCAAAGTTGTCTAGTGGGTGGATATACCATACATAGTAGAATAATCCTGGATATCACCTATCTTTTAATAAACCGATTCTATGCCAGGTACATGTATCATTTCTAAACTTCATGCCCTGGCTGGTGTGGCTCAGTTGTTCTGGCACTGTCCTGCAAAGCGAAAGGGCACTGATTGGATTCCCAGTCAGGGTACATGTCCGGGTTGTGGGTTTGGTTCCTGGTTGGGGCACGTGTGAGAGGCAACCAGTTGATGTTTCTCCCTCACATTGATGTTTCTCTCCCTCTCTTTCTCTCTCCATGCCCCCATCTCTAAAAGTAAGTAAGTAAGTAAATAAATAAATAAATAAAATTTAAAAAAACCTTCAGAATCTTGCTAAGTATTATCTTCATTGTACAAATGGAGAAACGGAGGAGTTAAGCACACAGTCCAAGCTGAACTGACATTCAAACCCGTTTCTATCAGGCTCCAGAGGGCTTTTCAGTATCAGGCTACCCTGGAACACATTATAATTATCTTAACATTCTATTATATTTTAGAATTTAGATTGCTTTCAATTTTCCACTTTTATAAATAATAAGCATCTTTATGCATAATGTCTTTTTTTCTCCTTTTGGATTCTCATTTTTGCATAACATGAGGATTAACACATTTTTTTTTTGTGGGCCTCTTGATATATATATTAACTCTCAGCCTTTTAAACTGACATTAAAATTGAAATCTGTCTGATGTTTTCAGCTTTCCTGACTAAGGGGTGCTTAATGTCAAAGCTCCTCAGAACTCATTCCTTTTTTGCAGAAAGAAAGTCCTAACTAAAACCACATCATCAAAGGTTTTTAGATTTAAGGACTTGTGGGTGAAGAGACAATGCAGGAGATCCTATATGCTGCCATGTGCAAGAGGCGTTATTCACCCTCCAGAGTAACACCAGCCTGATGGTGGAAGTTGCAAGAAGGTAGGTTTCTAAACCAATGCAAGCAATAACCATGTAAGAGTCAGACTGTTCCAAGCTGGGATGGCTGCTGTGGAAGGTGATCTTGTCACTGGATCTGTTGGAGGATAGACTGAGTGGCCACCAGAGCAGACTAAGGTGATTGTCACATGTGGTCAGTCTGAGAACCACTTTTGGGACCAACTGTTCTCAAAATCTGACGTGAATCAGGACCACATAGGAAGTTTGTAAAAAATTCAAATGCCACCACCTTAGGTGGGAAGGTTTATTAAGAAATCAGAATCATTAGGGTTAGATCTGCCTTTTAAACAAGCATCTTAGGTATTTCTCTTTCAGTCATGAGGACTATGCTGCAAAAGTTATTCTGTTCTTGGTTGTCACAGGGCAGGCAGGAGAAATTTTTTTTTTAAGTTCAGAAAGTAAAATCTGTTCCAGTGGAGTTTTTCCTTACTGCTAATCCTGATGACCTGTACGCCCCTCTGTCATATTCCAGCAATTCCTGTAATTCCAGATGCTTTGCTAAAATAATTCCTGTTCCCTTCTTACTGGATCTGTTTTTGGTTCCAACTTTGCAGTCACTACTGGACTAGGAATGGAAAACAAATACCACACTCTGGGTGAGCACCAGTAGGGATGTCAGGGACCAGCTTGGAGAGTAGTCACTAAGGCCAGGACCATGTCGGGACAGCCCTGCACACATGCAGCATGAGTGTCTCCACTCTCCAGGTCTGCTCCAACAACACACAGCACTGACAGTGTTCTCCTTTCACCAGCTGATTGACATTTGCCAGAATACATCACATTTAACATGACAGACTCAATTTATTTGCTTTCTAAATCTTAGGAATTACTAGAAAACACAGAATTTTATTGTAAAGTAAAGTAAAAAGAACATTGGAAAATCTTTTCAGGGAAATTTCCTAGAAGTATAATGGCTTCTACTTTGTTTTAAAAATAAGTTACAGGGGCTCTGAGGCTGAGGAGAAAAGACCATGAGGTGGCTGCGGCTGTGGCTGGAGAGGATAAACCAGCAGTGGAAGAGAAAATACTATGAACTGGCTGATGGGTGGTAATGATGATGTCTTAATTTTTGTGACAAATGTCTGTAGGATTTGTAATAAAAATGAGGGCCAAAGATTGGAGAATTTTTTTTCTTTTGAAAATAGTCAAAGTTTTGGGAAGGAAGATGACATTCGTTTTTGATAGCTCTGGATTTATCAAAAGGGCAACTTCAATATTCATGTCATTTCCTTCCTTGGTCTTACATGATGGTAACATTAATTCAGCTTTAGTCATTAAAAAGCTTTTTTTTTTTTTTTTTTTGCTATTCTCACTTAAGTTTTATAAACTGTTATGCAGGATGGCTGGCTGTGGTAAAACTGATCACTTAGTAAACATGCTTCTTATGAACAGGAAAGTGAATGAGTCCTATTCTAATACTGCACCTTCTCTAACTGTCCTTGAGTGTGCTATTGGACTGCAAATGTGTTTACCTAGTCTGCCTTTTAAACATGCTTTCTGCTATCCGTATGTAAAGGGAGCTTCATGGCTTGGAAGGCAATGAGCTCTCTGTTGACAAGAAGTTCCTGAGGATTTCCTTGACAAGCCAACCTTATTGTCAACAGAAGCACACAAGGCAGCAAGTAGAGGAAATGGTTGAATATGCATGATATTATGAAGGAAGAAATGGGTGGTGGCAGTATAATGAACATACTAGTAGTGAGCTGGAAGATGCTTTGTCCAAAGGTAAGAAGAGCACTGGAATGTTAATTGTATGTTGCTACTCTTGAAAATATGGTTCAATATAAGTGGAATGAACATGGACATTGCACAAAGATTAAGCAGGATATAGTAGATATATCAAAGAAGGGAGTAGCTGGACTTAGGCTAGACTGTGAGGCTAATACTGTAAACCTAGCAAGAGAGAGCTCTGCTGAGAGAGCAGACAGAATGACAGCACAGTGCAGAGCTTCTGTTCAGTCTCTGCTGTCTTCTCCTGTAAGGCCCCTGACATCAGTAGATGGTAAGTAAAGGAGCCCTGCAACAACATCCGCTGATGCAAACACCTCTCTGGAGGACTCTTTTGCTCATTTACAACTCAGTGGGGACAGCCTGGCTGAAAGGAGTCATGAGGAGAAGGAGAAATTTGTGAATTACCATCTTCAGGCAGGGTACCAGACACCTCCATTGAAGAAACTGAATCAGATGCTAGTAGTGATGTTGAGGGCACATCAGCACTTGTTGCACAGCACTCCTTGACCCAACAGAGACTTGTGGTTCTTAATGCAAACCAGACAGCATCTGATCGATCAGATCAATCAAGAACTGATGGCTCACTAGCAGGGGGTGGAATACTGAGTATCACTGTCAGATCTAGAGGGCCTGATGGACAGGCCCTCACTGTAGCTGAAGTTTAAATTAGAAAAGCATCTTTAGCTCCATGCTCAGCAATAAAATGGTTATCTGTAAGTTTCTGCCCACATAACATTATATTCATCCCTAGTAGTATTTTTTTGGGGGGAGTTGGGGTGGGAAGAGTTTAGGAAAGACAGGTCTATATATAATTGAAATATCTAACATGTCTTTGTTGAGAAATGTATTTAATATAAGGAACCTGAGTGTTAATAGTTGAGAGTTATTTAGTAATAACCAAGTTTTCTCAAGGTCTGTTTAGTTTATAGTTTTAAAAAATTTCTTCAGTTCTTTTGGCCTGTGTATATGTATTATCTGCACATTAATGGTCCCATCTGACTCTTATTTCTGCATGGATTGACATAAAACCATTATTAAAAGTTGGCACCTATGAGATGCCTGGTGTCAGTATTAACAGGAAGCTTAATGTGAGAATACATGGGAAGTAGGAATGTTGTAATAGATAAAAACTATTTAATAATAAAGTTACTGAAATGGAAATGTAAGGAAAACACCTAATAACATATGTTTCATAATCTTGTCTGTAACACGTTTCATGGCGTTCCCACAGACTTTGCTGTCTAGCCCATGTAGTTTGAAGTTTCTCTTGATCCGTGATTTTCTTTTTGATTACAAAATTTATAATTTAATAAATACTAAAATTTACTAAAAATAAATAAATTATAAGGAGTATTTATTTACTTCTTATTTATAATGAATTTATTTAATTAAGTAGGTTATTATTATTTTGAACTGTGTATTTATGAAGCAGTCATAAATAAATATTAATCTCCAAACCAAAGCTACATATTATAACAGATTTAATTATTAACTGAGCATATAATTATACCTACCATTTTATTAAAGAATTTATATTATGTGAAAACATGAGAAAGTCAACCAAATTATAGAGTAAAATCCTTTGTCTATAGTATGTTTGAATAGTATATCATTCTTAGTTTTTGCCAGTGATTCAGAAGTTCCTGCAGATGTTGGGGTGGAGAAGAGCTAGTTATTTGGGTTCTATTATTTAGAGCCTGAATAAAATGAAGACTTGAGGTGATGATGTGAAAAAATGTCATATGTATATTTGGATGAATAGTCTCTCCCTGGGTTAGTTTCTTTATTTTTATGTGGGGATGGAAATACCTACTTTTTTCCTGGGAAAAGAGTATTGAGTGAATTTGTTTCAGTACTATGTAATACTAAATATATGAAGCCAATGAAATATGCAGCCTATTATTTTTTCCTGATATTTCTTTTGGTATCACCATTATTTTTATGCAAATATGTTTGTTACTTCTTCAGCTGTTAATATTTGAGAATGCAAAGGAGACTGCTCAAGCTAAAGTATCATGCATTACAAATCCAAAAAGAATACACACTAGACATTTTTGCAAATGTGCATTTTGAATGCTCTTGTCCACTGTTCATCAGTATTCATAGTCCCCTCTGTAACCCAAGTAACTCAATAAACAATTTGCCTGTCTATACCTAAAAGGCAAGAGTTCTGATTTCTCCTCCACCCACCCTTGGCAGGAATACTTGGAAACTTTATACAATTTAAATATCAACTGACTTATGTTCTTCTTACCCTTTCATGGAAATGTCAAGCATTCATATTTTCAATACTAATGAACAACCAGCAATTGTTTTAATTTCATTATTTTCTCAACTGAAAGAGTACTTTACAGAGAAAAGAAATAGCTAGGTTTTCTTTTTATAGATCTCACTGGTAAGTCTCAAACAATTTAGATTGAAAGACAAAAAAAGAACTCCTGTTTTTTCTTCCTGAATATGATTCTCCTGATTAAGCAAGCTTTCTTCATACCCACCAGCTGAAAAAATAAGCCCCAAAGAGAAGATTCAAAACCCAGGACTTGCAAGGTCCCCAGGAGGTCACTCAAGTCATCTGCTTGTCCATCAGTAGGACTGAATTACATTCCCTTGGTCAGAAATCTGCCTACTCTTTTTAAAAAAATTGTTGTTCAATTACAGTTGTCCCAATTCTTCCCCTGTTGCTCTCCCCTGCTGCCCAAGTCAGTCCCCACCCTGTTGTCTGTTACAGTGGGTCCTTTACACTTGTTCCCTGATTAAACTCTTCCCTTTCTTTCCCTCAATTCCCCCCTGCCCCTCTGGTCACTGTCAGTTTGTTCCTTATTTCCATGTCTCTGGTTCTATTTTCCTCATTTGTTTTGTTCATTAGGTTCCACTTCTAGGTAAGATCATGTGGTATTTGTCTTTCACTGCCTGGCTTATTTCACTTGGCTTAATACTCTGTAGTTCCATCCACGCTGTCGTGAAGCGTAGGAGTTCCTTCTTTCTTTCTGCTGCATAGTATTCCATTGTGTAAATGTATCACAGTTTTTTGATGCACTCATTTACTGATGGGCATCTGGGCTATTTCCAACACTTGGCTATTGTAAATAATGGTGCTATGAACATTGGGGTGAATAGGCTCTTTTGAATTGATATTTCAGGATTCTTCAAGTATAATCCCAGCAGTGGGATCACTGGATCAAAGGCAGGCCCATCTTTAGTTTTCTGAGGAAATTCCATACTGTTTTCACAGTAGCTGCACCAGTCTGAATTCCCACCAACAATGCACTAAGATTCCCTTTTCCCTACATCTTCACCAGCACCTGTTGTTTGTTGATTTGTCAATAATGACCATTCTGACTGGTGTGAGGTGATATCTCATTGTGGTTTTAATGTATCTCTCTGATGGCTAGCGATGTTGAGCATCCTTTCATATGTCTATGGGCCATCTGTATGTCCTCCTTGCAGTGTCTGTTCAGGTCCTTTGCCCATTTTTTAATTGGATTGTTTGTCTTCCTGGTTTGAGTCATATGAGTTCTTTTATATATTTTGGAGATCAAATCCTTGTCTAAGGTATCATTGGCAAATACGTTTTCCCACATGGTTGGTTCTCTTTTCATTTTAATGCTGTTTTCTTTTGCCATGCAGAATCTTTTTATTTTGATGAGATCCCCTTTGTTTATTCTTTTCTTTATGTTCCTTGCTCTATGGAACATATCAGTGAAAATATTGCTGTGTGGAATACCTGAGATTTTCCTGCCTATGTTCTCCTCTAGGACATCAATGGTATCATGATTTATATTTAAGTCTTTTATCCACTTTGAATTTATTTTTGTGTATGATGTTAGTTGGTGACTGAGTTTCATTTTTTTGCATGTAGCTGTCCAGATCTCCCAACACCATTTATTGAAAAGGCTATTTTCACTCCATTTTATGCTCCTGCTCCTTTTGTTGAATATTAATTGATCATAGAGACATGGGTTTATTTCTGGGCTCTCTGTTCTGTTCCATTGATCCATGTGTCTGTTCTTATGCCAGTACCAGACTGTTCCGATTACAATGGCCTTGTAATGTAATTTGATATCAGGTATTGTGATCCCTCTTATTTTGTTCTTCTTTCTCAAAATTGCTGAGGTTATTTGGGGTTGTTTAGGTTTCATATAAATTTTTGAAGTATTTGTTGTATATCTGTGAAATATATCATTGGTATTTTAATAGGGATTGTGTTGAATCTATACATTGCTTTGGGTAGTATGGAAATTTTAATGACATTAATTCTTCCAAACCATGAACATGGTGTTTCCTCCCATTTATTTCTGTTTTCCTTAACTTTTTTCTTCAGTGTTGTATAGTTTTCTGAGTACATGTTTTTACCTCCATGGTTAAGTTTATTCCTAGGTAGTTTACTTTTCTTGTTGCTACAGTAAATGGGATTTTTTTCCTAGTTTCTGTTTCTGATATTTTATAGTTGGTGTACAAAAATGCCTTCGACTTCTGAATGTTGACTTTGTATCCTGCTGTTTTACTAAATTCACTTATTAGGTCAAGTAGTTTTTTTGTGGAGTCTATAGGTTTTCTATGTATACTATCGTGTCATCTGTAAACAATGACAATTTTGCTTCCTCCTCTCCAATTTGGATGCCTTTTATTTCTTTTTCTTGTCTGGTCACTCTGGCTAGAATTTGCAGTACTATGTTGAGTAGAAGTAGTGATATCAGGTATTGTTCCTGATCTTAGAGGGAATGTTTTTAGTTTTTGCCTGTTGAGAATGATGTTGGCTGTAGGTTTATCATATGTATGGCATTTATTATGTTGAGGTATTCTCCCTCTATTCCTACTTTGCTGAGTGTTTTTTTATCATAAATGGGTGCTGTACTTCATCAAATGCTTTTTCTGCATATGTTGATATGATCATGTGATTTTTTACTTTAATTTTGTTTATGTGGCGTATTATGTTTATTGGTTTGCAAATATTGTACCATCCTTGCATCCCTACTCTTAAAGATAGCAAGAGAAAGTTCTGCCACCTTAAATGGCAATAATTCTAGGAGAGATGGTTTGGCTTTCTCTCTAGCACCCAGGCATAGTAAACAGCACATCACAGTACAAAGCCTGCGTTACAATCATTTTGAAATTTATGTAAATAGTGTCAACTGTAGAACAAACTCTCCCAATGACTTGCTCCTCACAAGAGGAATGTAAGTAAAAATTTTGGAAATACATTTGTCATCTAGCAATATATTTCTGCTTTAGTTCACTGAGTGATATACTGTAGATTTGGATAAGTAAATGTGTCTTCCAAAAGGATGTAATTTTCTTCCTTGATCTTAAGAACTAGTTCAGTAATAGAAGAATAAGGTTGACTATGTGGTCTGAGTTTTGATATTAGAATAGAGTGAGCCAGATATGACCCTCAGCTCTCTAGGCTTGCTTGGAATGTGCGTGTGGGGTACTCACCATGCAGACCTGTGTAGTGGTACTACAAAAAGGATGAGGGGCCACCCTGTCAGGGCCACAGAGGGCCAGAGTGGGTACCAAATCCTTGTTCTGTGGAGTGCATTCTTTGGCTGTGACTCCCAATGCTCACGGCTTTCCTGACCCACAGAAAACACAGCAGTGAATTCTTTCCCTTTTCCTGAAAATGTCTCCTTGTAATCTGAGCTTGTTTCTTCAAGTTGCGTAACCTTATTGTTCAGTGACTGCTATTCTAGAGAATCAAGGAAAGAAATAGGCTTGTAATCATTTAAACATTGCTACGTCATACCCACTGTACCTAGAATGCCTAATATAGTCTAATTTTTAAAATTTTGTTTATGTGGAAACTGCTTGGCTCTTGTATGTCTTCAGTGTGCTTGAGACAATTGTGTACTTACCTATTCAATCTGTACTGATTATGATACTCTCTTTCCTTCGCCGCATTATATTCATTTTGATACTTGAGAAGCTGTTCTCTCATTTTGGAGACCTCGGTGGAGAATGCTTCTGGAAAATTATCAGCTTGCTGCAAGTGAAACTGCTGCTGTTGTATTTGCTCAGTGAAACGTTTGGCATTCTGGAGCAGTTGGACCTCTGATTCCTGTGTGCTATGTTCCACAAAAAGAGAGATTCACATAATGAGTATACATAGGGCCTGTTTCCTCCCTGAAAGGAGGTGGACAAAGTGGTTAGGGTTCTAGTCAGAACACAAATGGTAATTTAGCTGCATGGACTTGAAATATAGCATCAGCAGAAGAGAATTTAATGACTCCCGTAATGTAGCTGCTATGGAAAACTCATTCAGTTTCAGTTCAACATTTCCAGCCTGTATCTGCCCTGCTACAGCCCCAGCACCATGAGTGAAAAGCATATTTCCTAATGCCTTTCCCACCCACCAGGCAGTGACAGTGCAAAAGAGTGGTGGGTTTTTGTAATGACAGAAGTGAGAACTAAAAGGTCAAGCAGAGTTAGAATGTGGGGAGCAGAAGAAGAATAATAGTTTTGCAACAGAACTGGGAAGTAGGAAGAAATAACACTATACGCTTGGTCCTGCATCGTTATCTGTCACAGGGGCCAAGAGAACTGAGCTGTGGGCCAGCAAGGCGGAAGCCAAGCCAGCAGCACCCTGCAAGGCCCTGCAGGGCTTTCCAGAGGGTGAGAAATGTTGCAATATTCCTTGTATCTACAAAGAGGTTCAGAGGGATGCCCCAAGAGCTATATGGAGTTTTCTCTCAGTTAAGCAGTGTGACATGTGTTGGAAAAGATTACCCTAGACTTTCCATCTAAATCCTCTAAGTTCTTGAGTCTTGAGAACTACATGTGCACACTGGCAGTCAGGACTAATTGTGGGAAATGGATTTCCATTAGGGATGAAGGTGAAGATTTATTTTGGGGATGGGGAGGAAGAAGAGGTGGAGGAGGAGGGGCCAAAGCTGAGGGCTTTGGAGTGTGGTTAGGAACCTTGATGGAGATGAGTAAGTATGGGGTGGGGGGGAAGTGAAGGGTGCATACAGATGTAGCTCTGTTCTCCTAGTTGTTCACTTTTGCTCCCATCCTCAAAGTAGCCAAATGACTGAATAAGAAAAGAAGTAGGGATAATAGTTGGAGACTGGGGGAAAGAATGGCTGGGGAATGGCAGGATGGAGTTTGTATCCATTGCTGTCTCTTCTTGGCTTTTGATGGAGATATCATGCAAGACTATGAATCAGGAGGTAGGGAAAAGGAAGAAAGAAGCTTAGGAGTAGTAAGGAACAGAGACAGAACAAGATTATTCCTTCTCTCTTCACACATCCTCCCCCTTCATTCCCAATGGCTGATAGCAGGAGCTTAGGAAACTTTGTTGAATTATTCTGTGGAAGCCTATTCTTCTGACATGCCACTGACTGGGACTGGGCTAAGTTGAGTAGCCTGGGGTAGACAAAGACGTTAGAAGTAAAGATCAAAATCTTGGCAGATGTAGGCTGGGGTTCTCATAGGACCTATACCTTTGAGTGGTGAAGAGAGGTGGGGAGAAGTATCCTACAGGAGTTCCCTGTAGTAGATGATGTCAGTGTCCCACCAAAGTCCTCTTGGCCCACTCTCATATATATCAAGAGCACCTGTGTGTTTCTCTCTGAGAGCTTCTCTGGCCATAGGAGCTTGCTTGACTTTTCAAAGGGCAAGCTAGATGTGCCAGGAACTCATCTCCCTAGAAGCAATCCTTAATCAAAGAGGGACAGATAAATACTGCAGTTTCCTCATCCATCAGTGGGAAAGTTCTGACGTGTGTTCTACACAGTCACACACAGTGTCCTCAGCGAGACTGAGCCCCAGTTGCCTATAGTGTTAACCCCAAAGTAACACATCCTCAGCTGGATTCCTCCCATTCCAGTCTCACTTCCCCACTCTCTCACGATAATTTCTGTATCACTTCTCAAACTACTTGAGCTCAAATCCTTGCCTCAGGGTCTGCTTGGAGGGGGAATACAAAACAAATAGGTCCCACTGCAGGTGAGAAATATTAATATGATTGAAGATGTCTCCACACCAGTAAACAGCATACCTTCTAACAGTGTCATGCAGCAAGGTGTACTTGGCTTTTAGTTCTGCCACTCTGGTGCCAGCAAGTTTTCCCATAGCATGTAACTAGCAAAGAGAACACAAGATCACTATTAGCTATCATCCTCTTTATGCTTTAAGCAGAGATAACACAGATGTGTGGATTAGCTTATAAAATCTTTTAGCTAAACACGAGAGAGGAGACTGGATGTTTGGAGAAAGTATTTCTAGGTCTATAGTGACTCCAGTAAGATGTGTCCCTGGGCAACTCAATTTCCTCTCTAAATGAAGACTAATTTCTTCATCTGTAAATTGAAGGGGATGACTGAATTAAATTCCTCCAATTCTAAAAACCATATTTCTAGGTTTAGCAAACAAACTAGATAGTGTAGATTACTAGCATGGCTATTTGTATGTTGAGAGAGTTAATAATTATTGAGCATCTATTATGAGCAAGTGCTGTACACTAGTTATTTTTTCTAAAAATGTTTCGTGAAGTAGGTATTATATCCATTTTAAAATAAGTTTAGAAAAGATAAATAAATTGGTCAAAGTTACAGAGTTAGTTAAAGGCAGAATCAGGAATGAAACCCAAGTGGTTCAGCTCCAAAAATCCATATATACTCACTTGTACAATGAAGATTCTGCCTCTGTTGTCAAAGGAACATGAGATTTATCCAGTTCATAAGCAATATTATTTATTCCTTTTTCACATCTGATGAAAGAACTTTTGGTATACTCTCTTAGTTAGGTGATAAGTAGTTAATAGACATCATAACATAACATCAAACACTGAAATATTACCATAATTCAATGAGCATTTTATAGTAGGCTTGCCTTTAACTGACATAGTATCGAACAATCGAACTAAAGAAAAGGTTTGTGTTTTTCAATGCCATGTTGTTCTTTCCTCCAAAATATTTCTTGCATCTGTATACTTTCGTCTCCCTCTCCTGATCCCACTAGTCTGAGTCACACAATCTGTCAGGTGGACTGCCACCAAACCTCCACTGTCCTCCTCTCCCCATATTGTTTCCACTTAAGGCCCCTGTCCATCTACTTTTCATGGAGATTTTTAAAAAATCAAACAAGGTCTGAATGATCAAAACTCTTCAAGTGGAATAGAATTCAAGATCCTTAAAATGACTCTTAAGGTCCTGCATGACCCTGCCACCCTTCTAACCTCTTTCTCCACACCTTCCTCAGGCTCACAGTGCTCTAACCATAGAGTTGGCTTTTATTTCCATAAATGTCTGAATCTCTTTGCTACCCCAGGGCTTCTGCACTGGCCAGTCCTCCCTTTACCCAGACTTTACTCCAACTCTTTCTTCATACCTCAGCTTAAATATCAACCCATAAGACCACCTTTTCTGACTTCTAAATTTTAGATGTTCACATACATCACCCACCCCCAAAGAACTCTTTTTTTTTATATCAAAATATGCAGTGACAAATGTATGTGATTTTTAGAAAACATTACTCCCTAACTAATAAACACCACAAGGAAAAGGCCCAGGTTAAACTTGCTCTTCACTCTATCATCAGCAGTGGAACCGCAAGGCTCAATGCACATGCTTGGCAAATGTTTGCCAAGGGAGCAAATGAATGAATGTAAATGATAACATGCAAAGGTCTGAGTCTATACAGCGGGGTTTCATGGTGTCTCTACCCAAATCAGAGTAGAAAAACATTGTTTACTGTGCCATAAAGTCATTACTTCTTTGTGATAGTGTTTGGGATCTTTCACGAGGTCCCTACAAGTCAGTGCCAGGCCTTGGCTCCAATCCCCACAACCTTATTTTTAATCCCCACAACCATATTCAGAAATATGCTGAACAGGATTTTTAAAACCTTTGAGGTGGTTCCACTACTCACTATATGAAATATCTTTAAGTGCATTAGTATGTCACCTTAAATATAATTTATATGTAACTTTTAAAATGTTGAACTCCTGTTAGAAGGTTGACCTAATGTTATATTTTATAGGTATTTAATTAAACACATTTAGTTTGGTTCTGCAGTGTTCTTTCTGTATTTTTCAGCTAATATACAATTTATTTCAGGTCTCAAATATTTTCATTGGTTCCTGAAATGGGGGTACGCCATAGGCACTATGCTTTTAAAGTCTAATAGGTTAAAAAAAATAAAGCTTTGCATATGCGTACTCTTACAGAAGAAAAGTTACTGGGAAAAGATTATGAAAAGGCAAGTGTAGGAGCATGTGTTTATGTATGTATGTATGTGTGTGTGTGTGTGTGTGTGTGTGTACTTTAAAGACCACATGGGGCCAGCCTTGTAACTAGCCCACAAGCTAGCTACAGGATGTAAGCTATTAGGTAACATAATTATGGAATCATGTGTTTAAAGGCATATATATTTAGCTTTGTTTTGAATATGAAAAAACCATTGTTTCCTACCTGCTGCCCTACATGATGGAAACAGAAGTGAATGTGACATAGGTCCTGCCCTAAGGTAGCTCACAGGCTGAGGAGATACACACAAAAGAAATGACAGAACACTTAAAGTATACTCAGTGGTTTTATTGTTAGTAAATAACTATATTGGGCATTTTATAATTTTCTTCAAATTGTAAGTTAAAGTAAAAGTATGTATATGTTATATATAAGTATGAATACTTACACATAAGTAAAAGTATAAATTGCAGACCACTTCCAGGGTAGAGCTTTTGGGATGGTGGTGTGAAGAGCTTAATAAATCCTCTGCCTCCAAAAAAAGATTGATTAAACTGGTCAAAATGACCTAAGACAACCATTTATAGTCTCTGGAAATTGACCTAAAGATGTGCAAGGAATTGAGCAACATTTATTCATCAAATGCACTGAAACTCAATAAGAAGAGTGGAAGACCGTGGCATTGAACCATGAGTTGTATCTATCACCCTTAGCTCCACGTTGTGGAAGAACTGTTCTGGGCAGCTTCGGCAGCCAGTGAAGAACCCATGTGCCTTGCCTTCCTATTGCTGAAGATCTATTCAGGTGACTGGGGCAGCTCCAGAAAACTGCTACACTCATCCTCTCCTATTCCTAGCTCTGTGTTGTGAAAGAGCTTTACCAGATGGGTAGCTGCAACTGTTCAATAGTGCCCATCCCCACACCCCAAGCTCCTGTTTTGTAGGGAGACTCTGAGTGAGGCAACCCAAGAAGATCAGAGTCCCCTATCCCCCCAACTCCTGTTGATCAAAGTGGGGCTGAGCAAGTTGTGAAGACTTGCAGCTCTGCCTAAGGATGCTCACTTTTTGGAACAGAGTATAGAAATCCATGCCCTGGTGCACTGTCAGAAATCACAGATATCACAAAGGTTAATAGTAAGAGGAGGCTAATAGCTTAGTGATACCACAAGGCAGACAAACAGAAGTTTAATGGAGAAATTGGGGTCCAGGACAGCCAGAAGAGGGCCCTGATCTCCCCATTGTTAGTACTGGTGGTCCAGAAAGTTATGGAAAAGCTTTAGGCTGTGACCATGCAGGAGTGACCAGAGAGAGGGAGCTTCCAAAGTATCAGTCCCTGAGCTAAAGGCCAGGCAGATAGGTAGACTCCCTGAAAAGTGGTCCCCAGGCTGTATACAGACTCAGCAGAAAAGGATGAAAACATTACTGGCTCAGGAGGCTTAAGCACAATCTCTGACCAATCAGTGGCTGACACTAAGCTATGATGACACAGGCACAATCTCCAGGAAGCTGACTTAAAAATAAGAACAAGGAAGGAATATCTAAGCAGAGATGTCAGAGGCCAAACACTATGGGGGAAATACACTTCACAGAATTAGTCACTAAACAAATTAACATATGAGCAACCATAACAACACAAAATAGCAACAAAAAGCCTAGGGAGGACCCATAATTGCTACAATACAGTATTTAAAATGTTCTATTTTCAACAAAAAACTATGAGACATGAAGAAATGGGGAAAAGGCAGAAACTGCTTTGGGGGTACAGATGTTGGACTTAATAAAGAGTTCATGCAACTACAGTAAATATGTGCAAAGTATGGAAGGAAACCATATTTAAAGAATTAAAAGAGAGTATGTTGACAACTCATCAAATAGAGACTATCAATAAAGTACCTAGGAGGATAAGAAGATGTCAAAATGATGTTCTTTGGATAGTAAGAATGCATGGCTCTTATATTTTTATTTTTGCTTATCTGTATTTTCTCATTTTCTATAATACATATTTAGTGCTTTTAATAATACAAGTTTATTGAATATGCTTGAAAACTACTGGGCTTGAAAACAATAGGGATTTGCAGCAGAATTTCAAACAGGGAGAACTGTGATCAGGTCCTACTGGCAGACACAGCCAGATCCTTGCTCAGACTTGGTGAAAACTCAGCTACATGTTCCCTGAGTTGAATCTCCTCTCAAATGGCCGTGAAGCCTGTTGTGAAGTGGGCCAAGGATGCTTGTTGGCAAGTTTTCTGACCACAGGAAAAGCAGAAGGATGTAGAGGTTTCCTTTCCTGTTCACTGTTTCCATCATTCCACTGCCTTTAATGCCTAAGAAACTGTGAAGAAAGCTTGGCAGGGCAAACATCTGATAGGTCTTTGTAGTTTCCACATAAATTGGAAAAGGTTAAGTCATGGATATTCAGGAAGAGCACTGATAAGCTATCTTTTATTTGACTTATTCTCCTAAAAAATAAACTCTCAAAAAAGAAGACTAAACTGTGAAGAATGGATTTTACCTTCCTTAAAAATAAAAATCATAATCTGGAAGTTAATATTTGTAAAACATTGACATTTCTGTGAAATTGTTAATCATCTCTTTAAGCAGACCCACCTCTGGTTAGGAACTTCAGACACAATTCTAGTATGTGAAATGTTTCATGTGTGAGCATAACATGGAAAAAAGAATTGCATTTTTCACACTGCATGATACAAATGAGTACCAAGTTTGTCATGTTTTAGAAATGCACAATGTAAGAAATAGGGCATAAAGAACAATCTTACATTGTCAAAGAATATACACAGTGAATACACAGTGAAAGGTTAGATATAATGTCATAAGTTCCTAAATATGATTTCACAATAGATACTTGTGTTACTGAATTGCCTTGTTGGTAACTGAGACTAGAAGAAAATATTTACTCTAGAGCTAAAAGTTTAACGAGAGTTCATTATTCATAGATGACATGTAACAATATGGAAAACATTTCAAAAATTGAAGTTCTAGGACATTCCAAGGAAAGTAAAAGCTCAGTAAGAGCTTATATACTAAGGGAACTTATCTGGAAGGGGGTCAGTCAGCATAAAGAGACAATTAGGTTTTTATGTCAGTGTCTTCAGGGGAATTAAGGTGACTGTGAATACTCTACTCTTGTTGCCCCCTTTGACATCACCTACTGATTTGGCCTCATTTTGAGAAATAGTTGCCATGTTTTGGGAGATGGCATAAACTTGAAACCCCTACTATTCTCATCTCCCTCACCCTCACTTTTTCACTGCTGGAAATATACAACCTAGCTCTTTGAAGCAGTTTCCAAATACAACTGATCTCTCAACAATGATTTGTCACTCCTTTTGTCTGACTTTTCCCATTAGCAGTTATATGAAGCTTTCGTTTCCTTCATACCTAACTTATTGACCGAACAAATGTAGGCCACCTAAATTGAACCTCCACATCAACAGATGCATTTATCTACATCCATATCTATCCTTCACTTCTTTCCCCAAATCTCAAAAATGAAGTCTTTCGCTCCTTCTGGTTAGGACCAACTCATCTACCCATGCTCTCAAATACATACTCTTCTACCTCTTCCTAGACATTAAATCATCAGTTATGCTTTCTCTCCGTTGTAACCTCTACTTCTGCCTCTTTGCTGGCTCACTATATAGTAGTCAAGTATATCACAAGTGGATTTGGTTTGAATTCCAGCTCTGCTACTTTTAACTATGTAACTTGGAGTAATATTGACTCTACCTGTGCCTCAGTTTCAAAAGAGATAAAAATAGTCCCATTTCATTAGACTGTGGTGAAGACTAAGTGACTCAGTATATGTAAGGTATGTAGTATAGTATCTAGCACACAAGTAAGGGCTTAATCAATGTTATTTATTATTATTATTATCCTCAACCTACAAATTTTCTCATTAAAAAAAGGACAAAATCCACCTTGGATGCTATACTCCCATCTAGTCATCCTTTTCTTTATCTCCTTCACTTTCATTTCAGTTTTTCTCAAAAAGAGTACTCTCGGCTCTGTATCTCCACTCCCTTGTCTTCCAGTTACTCAACAGTCCATAGTGACCAGACTACAAGTACATCGCCAAATTGGTAAACTGACAAGTGACTTCCTCATCTCTCTGGTTGATTTTGATGTATTTTTCTTTATCATTGTTTTTCAGTTATTTGTTTATGATATATTGTAGTGTGGTTTTCTTTGGCTTTAGATTTGCTCTAAGTTTTGGATCTGTGGGTTTATAGGTTTTCAACAAATTTGGAAACTTTGTGTTATTTCTTTAAATATTTTCCTGTCCCTCTCTCCTTTCCTTCTATAACTCTAATTACTCATATGTTTGGCCACGCAATGTCCACAGATCACTGATGATCTGTTCATTTTATCTTCTAGTCTTTTTTCTTTGTTTCATTTTGGATAGTTTCTATTATCATATCATAAAGCCCACTAATCTCTTTTTCTTTAGTGTCTAAGCTGTTGTTAATCCCATCCAATGAATTTTTCATCTCAGCAACTGTACTTTTCACCTTTGGAAGTTTGATCTGGAAGTTTTTTATAATTTCCACTTCTCTCATTATGCTCATGCTTTCCTCCACCTTTTCTCCAACATTTGAAATATGTATAATAGCTGTTCTAATGTCTTTGTCTACTAATTCTATTTCTGTGTCTCCTCTATGAATTTATTTTTCTCCTCATTATATGTCATATGTTTCTGCTTCTTTGCATGCCTCATAATTTTTGATTGGATGCCAGACATTGTGAATTTTGCACTGTAAAGAGAAAAAAATTGTTTGGTGTTCCCTTAAATATTTTTGGGTTTTGTGAGTCAGTTAAGTTACTGTTAATTTAACAAACTATTGGAAACAATTTGGTTCTTTCAAGGCTTGCTTTCAACTCATCCGCTCATGCTCTGAAATATATACTATTCTTTTAAATATATAATCTTTTGTCTAGGGATAATTTGGCCCAATTACCAAGTCAATAATACCCTTCTATTCAGGTTCGTAGGCCCATGCTCAATCCACTGGGCCACACCAGCCAGGGCTGAATACCCTTCTATTCAGAGACCATGTATTAGGAGGTCTTTCTATTCTGGCTGATAGGAACATGAGCTATTCTTGGCCCTGTGTGAGCTCTAGGTATTATTACATGCCCTCCCTCCTGGAAGTTCTTTTCCCAGCTTCAGCAGTATCCTCGAAAGTGTGTACTGATCAGTACTTTTCTGTAGATCTCTAGAGCACTCTCTCCTCTCCTGATCTATATACTTTGCCACCTTGGAATCCCTGTACCCCATACTCTGTCTCCTCAAATCAGCAAGACCTGGCTCTGTGTTCTCCTGTCTATCATGCCACTGAAAACTCTCTAAATAGTGAGCTGGACAATTGTAGGTCTCACTTCATTTATTTCCTTACTCCCAGGGATCACTGTACTTGACTTCAAGTCTTGTCCCTTTTGAATTTGTCCTTCAGACTGTCAACAGAATATTCTACCCAAAACACAATTTTCACTTTGCTTTAACCCTTTGAAAAGATCCCATCACTTTCAGGATTAAGTTTAGCTCTCTTAACATGGCATACAAGGGTCTTCATTATCCGGCAACTGCTGTCCCTCTCCTCCCTTTCTAAACCTCCCATGACCATGCAGTTCTGTAATATTTTCTGTGGTAGGCAGATGTCCACATACTAACTCCTGGAACCTGTGAATATGCTACTTTACATGGCAAAAAGGACTTTGCAGATGTGATTGTGCTGGGGGAGATTATTGTGGTTGATCTGTCTGAACCCAATCTAATCATATGAGTCCTTAAAAGAAGAGAATATTTCCTGGCTGAATTGGAGAGATGAAATGGAAGAAGGAGGAAAGACTGGGAGGTGTGAGGAGGACTTGACCTACTAGATGAAGGGGGTCAAAAAGACATGGAATGTGCATAGCCTCTTGAATATGGAAAAGGCAAGGAATCAAGTACTCCCCTAGGACCACCAGTAAAGAATACAGCCCTGCCTACACCTTGATGTTAGCCTCTTGAGACTCATGTTGTGTTTGTTTAAACCACTAAGTTTGTGCTAATTTGTTATGAGAACAATAGAAAACTAATACAACTCCCAACCATATTTTTGCATGCGATTTCCCCCTATCTTTAATTTCTTCACTATCTAGTCCACTTGGAGAACTCTTATTCTTCCTTTAAAACATCTCAGTGCTCACCAATTGTAGATCCATCAAGAGACACCTCCAGGCAGAATTACTTCTTTCTCTCTATGGCTTCTCTATTTTTGGATGCACGTAGTATTGTACACATTGCACACTATTATCAACACATGTTTAAATATGTCTCTATACTAGGCTGTGCATGCCTCCATGATGAGAATGCCACTTTAATCATCTTTGGGCCCCAGCACATAGCTTGGTATCTTGTAAGTGCTCAATCATTTTCATTAAATTGTTCTTTTTTAAAAAGTTTTAAGAAATACTTTATTGAATTTATTGGGGTGACATTAGTTAGTAAAATTATATTATTCAGATGTACAATTCTATAATATATCATCTGTATATTGTATTGTATGTTCACTACCCCAAATCAAGTCTCCTTCCATCATCATTTATTTCTGCTTTACCCTTTTCTACTTCTTCCCCATCTCCCCTTCCCCTTATGTCTGGTAATCACGACACTATTGTCTGTGTCTATGAGTTATTTATTTATTTATTTATTTATTTATTTATTTATTTATTCTCTTCACTTTTTCACCCAGCCCCCTAACCCCCACCCCTCTGGCAGCTGTCAGTCTGTTCTCTGTATCTCTGAGTCTGTATCTATTTCATTGGTTAGTTTATTTTGTTTATTAGATTCCATATATAAGTGAAATCATATGGTATTTGTCTTTCTCTGACTAGCTTATTTCACTTAGTATAATATTCTCCAGGTCCATCCATGCTATTGCAAAAGGTAAGATTTCCTTCATTTTTATTGCTGAGTAGTATTCCATTGTGTAAATATGCTGCAGCTTTTTTATCCACTCATCTACTGATAGCACTTGGGTTGCTTCCAAATCTTGACTATTGTAAATAACACTGAAATAAACATAGGGATGCATAGATTCTTTCAAATTAGTGTTTTGGTTTCTTTAAATATATTCCCATAAGTGGAATCATTGGGTCATAAGGCAGTTCCACTATTAATTTTTTGAGGTAACTTCATACTGTTTTCCACAGTGGCTACACCAATCTGCATTCCCACCAACAGTGCACAAGGGTTCTCTTTTCTCTACATCCTTGTCAGTACTTGTTGTTTGTTGATTTATTAATGATGGCCATTCTGAAAGGTGTGAGGTGATATCTCATGGTGGTTTAATTTGCATTTCTCTCATGATTAGTGATGTTGAGCATTTTTTCATATGTCTCTTGGTCATTTTAAACTCTTCTTAATTTAAGCTTAAATAAAAGCCAGTTATGTGGTTGGAAGAAATCTTATTTATCCATTCATTTCCATTATATTGAATAATTTACCTGTCAGAGAGGGCAATGGAAAAAGAGAACTAGCGAAAAGTAACTTGACCTAAACTTAAAAGAGTAGAAGATCTGTCATACAAAACTGGTTGCCTCATCCACAGCTTCCCTTCTCCCTTCTGTGTGGTTGGCAAGGCTCACAAGAAGGGTAGAGAGATCCAGGACTGTTCCCTCACAGCTGTCTGTTCCTCCCTTGGTGGCCCACCACAGGAATGTGATGAGGAGCCCACAGCAACAAACAGGGCCTCCCAAGAGTTAAGGTATCAAACATAATGGACATTGTGGATGAGTAATGTAGGTGCTTAGCTATATGTAAAACTTCAAAGTTAGATTACAATAATTTTAAGAGAACATGTACAGCCATATAAACACCTGCTTAAGCACATACATGCTAATGAGTGGTATTTCTTTAAAAACTCACACTTGTCCCAGATAAACTGCAATTGCTTGGAATTTTAACTGTCATTTAACCTTTGTTTAAAATTATTCTGGCACCCCTACTTCCAAAGATCTTGGGGACAGAGGGTAGCAGGTTGGAATGGCTGTAAGCCTGGAAGGCAGTAAACAAGCCAGATTGAAACCCATGTACCTCTTTAAGAACTTCAAAGGATGAACCTAACTGGACCAAAACCATGAGGGGTATTCACATAAGGGTCAAGAGATCATCAGAGCCACAACAGGAACCAGAAGAAAAGGGGTGGGGAGGTATTAGCAATGGTCCCAGAAAGAAATGTGTTGCCAATTGACTCTGACCAATTAGCTTTCAGTCCTTCACAAGCAGAAGTCCCACCTCTAGTGCACTTTTAAAGTCTGTAAGTGGGTTTTGGCAGTGAGAAATCTGAAATGGAGCTGCGGCCCTTATAGACCAGAGCAGCTCTTGCACAAGGGTTACAAGTGTATGAAGACGTCTGCAGCTGGTCAATTGTTTATCTCACTGTCCTGCCTGACCCTGTCCTAAGGGTATGCTACTATAAATGTGGCTGAGCCCAGGGAGCAGGAGGCTGGATCCCTGGGACTGGTTGCTTTCTATGCTGCTGAGTAGGTGTAGGTGCCCACTTTTCAGACCCTCTTCTGTGTGCTGAGAGCACCGCCTGTCTTAACTGGCTGTCAGCCAGTACTTCCCAGCTCTAGGCTATGAGGTTTCAGGAAAGAGACATAGCCACGGACCACAACAAAGAAACTTGGGACCTCTGGTGCCCACCTTCCTGTTTTGAGGATGCTTTCTGCCCACAGTACTGCTTCCAGTATTCAGAAATAACAATTTATTGAGCATAGATGCATCCGGAAGCCACACTTTTCAGCAGAGTGTTGTTGCAGCACTACGTGCCTCTTCCCCTGGTAGCAGGCGGTTTGTGATGCACAATAAATGAAGCCTTTCACTGCTAATCACAGAAGTGTTCTTTAAAAAAGAACAGAAACTCAAAGCTTCAGCTTGAACTCTCCCATTGATGCCATTAAAATGGAAACTTGGGAACACAATATGGGGATGTTTGAGTTCCATTCTTGCTAATTTACTGGTAAAGGGGCTTTAAATCCTGGCAGCATATTTAGACAAGACATATAATTTTTAAAGTTTATTTCTAAATATGTTATTATTTTTGATTCTATTATAAATCAAATTGTTTTTGCAATTTCAGTTTGGATTATTTATTGCTAGCATGTAGAAGCCATTCCATTTTAACTAAATTATTGAGAAAATACAGGCTAACCCTTATAATCCTGGTGTAAGCCTTTCTTCAAATGTTTCAGTTAGGAAAGACTATCTTTAACTCTCTTGTTCACTTGATTTATTCTTACTATTATAGAACACCACCTGACCTTAAGGTACTCAAAAATACATAATAATTGAGGCTACTATATTTCACACATTCCTGAATTAGAGCACTCATCTTGTTGTGTTGAAATCATGCTCACATGTCTGTCAACCATATGGGAAGCTCTCTGAAGGCAGGGATCATTCTAGTGTCTCAAGAACCTTTCATAGTACATGGCACACAGCAGGTGCTTAGCACATAACTGAAGAATCTATCAGTATCTAGCAAAGTGGGGTGTGGCATGAAGGGTTGAGCATATCACAGAAGGCAGTCTCAATGTATGGCTTTCCATTTCCACATGCACATGTGAATTGGGCCAAAATAACTGTTAAGGGCACATCACCCATAGAATACAAAGAAATCAGTCCAAAAGGAACACCAGCAGCCCGAACGGTGTGTGTGTATGTGCAGGTGCACACATATGTGTAAACTGAGGAGGATGTAAACTTGATGCCGATTGTGGAAAACTTATGGATTGGTTGATTTTGTGTAAGATACACATTCCCTATACAGACTGGAATGAAATATTAAGAGCCTATGAATAGAAAACTTGTCAAGCATTTTCTTCTGACAGCCTGCCACCCAGAAAAAGTACTTAACATGATCTACTTCCAAGGATGCTTAACTCAGCCCACAGTAACTCAACATGACTAGTGATACAATAGATGGGTGGGCCAAAAATGAGATTCAGAGAGATTCAAATCCATTAATAAGCAAAAAATCCAATAACTCAATGTTTTAATTCTAACAAAAACTCTTTTTCCCCCTCTCACTTTGCCTTTGTCTTTTATTTATTTATTTTTTATTGTTCTATTACAGTTGTCCCAATTTCTCCTCCTTGCTCGCCCTTGCCCTAGACACCCCACTCCCACAGTCAATGCCTACCCTGTTGTCCATGTCCATGGAGCATTTATACCTGTTCCTTGGCTAGATCCTTCCCCTTCTTTCCCTCCTTATCCCTTTCCCCCTCCTCTCTGGTCACAGTCTGCTCCTTGTTTCTATGCCTATGGTTCTGTTTTGCTTGTTTGTTTGTTTTATTCATTAGGTTCCTCTTATAGGTGAGATCATAAGGTATTTGTCTGTCACTGCCTGACTTATTTCACTTAGCATAATATTCTTCAGTTCCATCCAGGATGGTGTGTAAGGTAGGAGTTCCCTCTTTCTGCTGCTGAATTCTAACAAAAACTCTTTGAAGAGCAAGATAATGGGCCCTGGCCAGGTGACCCAGTTGGTTGGAGCATTGTTCAGTAGACCAAAAGTTTGTGGGTTTGATTCCTGGTCAGGACACATACTTAGATTGAGGGTTTCGGCTGGAGGCAACCAATGAATTCTCTCTCTCCACCTCCCCACTTCCTCTCATATATCAGGTGAGGATTAAAAAAGGGGGGGCAAGATAATAAAATTTTAAAATAACTCAATTGGTATTATAAAAGGTTATATTTAAACCTGAGGTTAGATCTTCAGAATCTTTTAGATTATGACCTAATATGAATAAATTATTCACCTTATAAATTTCTTGAACTAATTTAACACATGGATAGCATTATCCATGGCATTTATATAACAGATTATCCTGGAATTTCCTCAGAAATTAACAGTTTTCCAAGAAATCTGTTTTTTATGATATTTGAAAACAGTTTTTTAGCTTGTCTTAGTTTTTGAAAAATCAGAGAAAACCATATAATATCACCAAGTATAATTTTAACTTTTTCACTTGACACCAACTTTGATACCCAAGCAAGGTAAAGTAAAAATAAATGGAAAAGAAAGGCTTAAAAATAAATTTCCACAAACATTTCACCAAACACAGCTGTTTCTAGTTCACTAAGTAGACTATTACAAAATATTTTAATGTGCTTTCTGGCAAACATAAATAGCCTCATTTCATGGAAATGCCATATTTCCAGTTATTCATAATAGGTTGTAACTGTTTAAGGATAGGTAATTATTGCTACAGATTTCTGTACCAATTAAAGAAAGATACTACCTAAATCTCTTAAAATATGTAAGATAGGCCTTAATCCATGTTATAACAGCATATTTCATTGCAAGCTAGTAGCTAATAGTATAACTACACTCTTCAGATATTTTTAGTGTGCCCAATTAAAAATTGGTAGATTTGCCACAAAAGATCTGAATTTTTAGCCTCTCTTGAAAAATTGTTAGATTTGATAACACTGGATTCATATTTTAACTTTGCAACAATCAATTGGCACTTAGCTGAGACTGACTTTCAGAGGTGCTAAAGAGACTGTACCCTTTAAAAGGAGCACTATTTGTCCCACCCATTCAATGTAAATGCAATGCACTAACATAACACCTAGACCAGTTCACTCATTCATGTTACTTTTATGGACCTTGTAGGCACTTGAGATTGGGACCCTGATTTTAATTGTTGTGTGTACATATATGCACACACATACACACAGGGTCTGGCACAAATAATGCCTTTTTTATTACAAAATTTTTTATTAAAAAATTATAAGCATGTAATTCTGTAACATAACAATATTACACTCAGGCACATCATATGACATTTTAGGTGAAAAGTGAAAATTAAACTTTAAATTATTACACATATATTATTACTCTACCAACCACACTCAAGCAGGCATTACTTCTGCTGGACCCTATATAATATATAAAATTTTATATATATGAATATTTTCTACTGTATATATTTAAAAATGGAAAATATTTCATTGATTGAGAGAATGGCTCCACTTATAAACTCTTGCATGGACTTTTTGGAATGTAATATTCTTCAGGATTGTGTGTGCCTCTCTTGTCTATCTCCATACCTTCCTTAGCATAAGGATGTATGACTGCATTATCTGAGATTTAGAACTTAATGCTTTAAAGTTTCTGAGATTTTCTTACTGTTTTTCCACTTTAGCCTGATAATTTTATGAAATGATTAAATAAACATGAGTCTGATACTTTTTCACTGAAATATTTAAAATTATTTAAATAGAAATATCTTGTTACTTAGGTATTCAAATATATTTTTATTTCAATAATTCAATTATACCATGGAACAAAATATAACCTAAAAAGATTATGAAGCCACTGAAAAAAATGTGTCAGTCAGCTAAATTTTGTTGGGGTTTGAAAACAGGAAACATTCAATTCACATGAAGGACTTTTTCTTTCCCAGGAACTAATATTCCCTTTGGCTCTGTACTTTATGAGCTTTGACAAAAAAGCAAATTGTAATTTGTAAGGAAGTGAAGATAAATTCTGAACAAATTAGACCAGCAGTTATTTTTAGTAGAGGTTTGAGCTAAATAGCAAGTGAACATCCCGTAATATAGTTCAATGAGTAAATTATTTCCAGGCAAATCAGTCACTAGCACATGAGGGATTCTAAGAGGGGTGTTATCAATACAAAAATAACTTATTCAAAAATAGCACAATTTAGGACTTCTGGTAAAATGGAAGACTGGAAGTTTTATTAAAGTAGGGACAATGTCCTTCTTTCCCATCACTATATTGCCAAGTCTAGCCCATGTGCAACTCATAAATTCTTGTTGAGTAAATGAAAGAAAGAGTACATGCAAGTGCTTAGCAAATAACAGTCATTCAATGTTTACTAAATAAATAATTCATGAAATGAATTTATTCAATACATATTTACCAAATGAATCACAGTAAAAATTAATAATTCTCATGTATCTTATTGAAAGTGGTAATTATTGAGAGATTGATATTTATTATGTGAAGTACTTTATGTGTGTTATCTTATTTGGTTAATCCTCACAATAACCCTATGAAGTAAGCATTACAATTCAAAATTTTAAAAATAAAAGAAAACAAAACTCAGGATGGTTAAGTAACTTGAGCAAAGTCAAAAAGCTGGTGACCTTGTAGGGATTTGACCATGATCCTATTCTGTTACTCATTTTTAAGTGAATTAGAGAAACTCAGAAATGAGTAGCATATTCTTGTTGATGGCATAGAAACAGTCTGAAACACATTTAGAGAAGTTAAGGTAGTACAGGTTGACTGACATAAAAATAGCATGTAGGGGAGAATGATATGTATAGAAAGACACTATTCAAATTGATGCTGTGAGGAAAGATGGGGGGAAGAAGATATATTAGCTAATTTTGATATCACATATATGAAACCAAAAGACAATAGCCAAAAATAATTATAAAAAAGAGGGCAAAGGGTAATGAAAGCACAAACCTTCCTAAATTCCAGAAGCTATACTGTGAATAAAAAAGACATATATGAACATGAAGGAAGAATAAACCTTAGAGTTATACTATAGGAAGAGGGAAGGAACAAAGTAGAGGAGATAGGGATAGAAGCTAGAATTCTTGAAAATACTTTGTTTGGTAAATATGATCTAGAATGTCTTATTTACAAATAATGCCTTAATTTAGAAATTATGTACCTTAATTACAATTAAAATTATAATTAAATTTAAAAGCAATTTCTAAACATTGAAAACAAAATAAATCAATTGGCCATAACTATATATCAAGTTAGTACATAACTGTACAGAAAAGAACCATTTCAATTTGACTATAAATCCTAAGTAGTTTAGACCATAAGGACAAAAAGGGCTGCATGTGTTTTCTGTAATCACATTGTTGGTGGTAGTGTTATTTTGAAACAATTATGTGTGTATTGTATAATAATGTGAATGAGTCATTTTACTAGTGTATTAAAAACCATGATTTTGATGTGGGGGAAAGAAATGTCTGTAACATTGATGAGGTTAAGTAAATTCCATACCTTACTGACTTTGATATATCATGTTGTATTATATGAGGTCTGTCCATAAAAAGTCCAGCCATTGTTAATATAACGAGAATGGTCTGTGTGACATTGATGTAACCTGGCAGCCAAGGAGAGTGGACTGGAATACATATGTGTGAACAATGATGACTTCACTGGAGTTGTCTGTGGGGGCAGTAGATGCTGTTGAGCAAGCACGTGTACTGTGTGGCAGTCGCATTAAAAATGACTGAGTAAGTAGAGCAATGAATCTGCATCAAATTTTGCATTGACCTTGAACATTCCTCCATGGAAACTATGCAGATAATTCAGAAGGCCGAAGCTATGAGCAATTAGTGATTGGCAGCTTCATCATGGATGCATGGCAGTGCCCACTCATGCATCCCATCTTGTGAAGTTTTTGTTGAAACATCAAATCATCCAGGTGACATAGCCCCCATGCAGCACAGATTTGGTGTCCCATGACTTCTGGCTTTTCCTGAAACTAAAACACCTTTGAAAAGGAAGAGATTTCAGACCATCAATGAGATGCAGGAAAATACAACAGGGCAGCTGATGGTGATTAGGAGAACTGTGTGAGGTCTCAAAGTGCCTACTTTGAAGAGGACTGAGGCATCATTATTTTACATACAATGTTTCTTGTATCTTCTTCAACAAATGTCTGTTTTTCATACTACTTGGCTGGTTGTCTGATGATTAAGGAATTTTTGGTAGTTGGGAGAGTATGGTATATTATAGCTACATTTTAAATGCGAGTTCTTGTCTTTTAGAGATGCACATTGAAATATTTATAGGCAAAATGCCTTGATATTAGGGATGTACTTCATAGTAATCTGGAGTTTGGTGGTACAGGACATGAGTAGGGGTGAAACAAGACTGGCTATAAATTAATAATTGCTGAAGCTAGGTTATCAGTATTTGTGGATTTATTCTTTACTTTTATATAGGATTATTATTATTGCAAATTTTTGAAATTTTCCATTAAAAGGTTATATACTTCTTGATAACCAAAAGTATCAGAATTTATATATCCAAGTGAGTGTTGACCTAAAATACTTTAAAGGCTTTAAAGAAATAACACCAAATTATTCCAATAATATTATACAATTTCTATATAATGCCATAAGTATCAATATTATAAATATTTATAAGTACAGTCAACCTTATTTTTACACAAAATTACTATCAGTTGGCTTTCTTTCCTATCTCAGTTATCAGACTTAGCTCTAGATAAGCTTTGGCTCTCCTCAAAACCCAGATCCATCCTCAGAGAATAAGTATTTGCCAGCCACAGAGATGATGAAAGAATGTACAGATTTAGAATGTAAAGATGACAGATTTAGAATAGACTATATCAACTAGTTTAAAAAGAAAGCATAAAGGAAGAGTTCCAGCCAAGATGGAGGCATAGGTAGATACACTTCACCTCCTCACACAACCAAAAGAAGGAAACAACCAATTTTAAAACAGAAAAAAAACAACAACCAGAACTGCGAAAATCAAACTGTATGAAAGTCCAACAGCCAAGAAGTTAAAGAAGAAACTTTCATCCAGACTGGTAGGATGGGCAGAAATGGGTATCCAGGGTAGAGAGGATATGCAGCAAGATGCAGCTGGCAGACTTGGTGGTCCCACATTGGTGTGCAGATAAACAGGGAGGAACAACTGGGGAGCAAACCAGACTGTGCAACTCAGGGATCCACTGTGGGCAAAATAAAGCCTCAGAACCTCTGGCTGTGAAAACCTGTGGGAACTGTGGTGGTGGGAGAAACTGCCAGTCTCTTGAAAGCAGGGCAAGAGCCCAGCAAGTGTCATTGTTCCCTCTCTGACCCCTTCCTGTTACACAGTGCCACAATGCAGCGAGTGGGTTGCCCTGCCCTGGAGCATACCTAAGGCTCCACCCCTTTCAATGTAACAAGTGCACTGAGACAAAGAAATATGGCCCAAATGAAAGAACAGATCAAAACTCCACTTAAAGAACTAACCAATAAGGAGATAGTCAATCTAGCAGATGCAGAGTCAGGATGCTCACAGAAGTGAATGAGTATGTATTCAAAATAAAAGAAGAAGTGAAGGCAATACAAAGTGAAATAAAGAAAATATACAGGGAACTGACAGTGAAGGAAAGGAAACTGACTCAAATCAACGATTTGGAACAGAATGAAGAAATAAACATCCAAATAGAAAAGGATGAAGAAACAAGAATTCAAAAAAATGAGGAGAGGCTTAGAAAGCTTGGGAAAATTTTAAATGCTCCAACATCCAAATCATAGGGGTGCCAGAAGAAGAAGAGGAGGAGCAAGAAATTGAAAACTTATTTGAAAAAAATAATGGAAGAAAATATCTCCAATCTGGCAAAGGAAATAGACATAGAAGTCTGGGAAGCACAGAAAGTCCCAGAAAAGTTGGACCCAAAGAGGATCACACCAGGACACATCATAATTAAATTACCCAAGATTAAAGATAAGGAGAGAATCTTAAGAGCAGCAAGAGAAAAGGAGACAGTTACCTACAAAGTAGTTCCCATAAGACTATCAGCTGATTTCCCAAAAGAAACTTTGTAGACAAGAAGGGGCTGGCAAGAAGTAATCAAAATTATGAAATGCAAGGATCTACATCTAAGATAACTCTATCCAGCAAAGCTATTATTTAGAATGAAAGGGCAGATAAAATGCTTCTCAGATAAGGTCAAGTTAAAGAAGTTCATCATCACTGAGCCCTTATTATATGAAATGTTAAAGGGACTTATTATTTAAAAAATAATTTAAAAGGGGCTATTATTAAAAAAACAATAATTGTTTGGAGGGATGTGGAGCAATTGGAACCATTGTGCATGGATAGTGACAGTTTAAAATGTTGCAGCCACTGTGGAAAACACTATAGCAGTTCCTCAAAAAATTAAAAATAGAATCACCATATGATCAATTCCATTTCTGGGTAGGTATATACACAAAAAAATTGAAAGCAGGGACTTGGGCACTTATTTGTACACCCATGTTCATGGCAACATTAGTCATTATAGCCAAAAGGTGGAAACATCCAAAATATTCACTGATAAACAAAATGTAATATACTCATGTATATACAATGAAGTGTTAGCATTAAAAAGGAATGGAATTCTGATATAGGCTACAATATGAACTAATCTTGATGACAGTATGCTAAATGAAATAAGCCAGATACAAAAGGACAAATATTGTATAATTTCACTCATATGAAGTACCTAGAATAGTCAAAACCATAGAGAAAGAAAGTAGGACAGTGGTTACCAGGAGCTGGGACAGCAGGGAATGGGAAGTGAGTGTTTAATGTGATACTGACTTTAAGCACAGGCTGATGAAAAGGTTCTGGAATGAAAAGTGCTGATGGAGGCATAGCAATGTGAATGTACTTAATGCCACTGAACTGTGCACTTAAAATGGTTATAATGAAATGGTGAATTTTATGTTGTGGATATTTTATTACAATAAAAAAGTAATAAGATTACAGTTGTCATATGCATTTCTGTATTTTCTAATTTTTTACAATAAATATTTCATTTATATTATAAAATAATTTTTTTCACAAAAAAGATTAAAAAATATGTCACATGTCTTCTAGAATAGAGCTCTGGACAGGGTGGGGTATGAAATATTTTTAAAAAATATTATTCTAAGATTTATTCTGTAAGCCAGATAATACATATAAACATAAACATAGAAAGAAAAATGGGAAAAATTTATAGAGGCATATTAGTATATATATTGGAGAAACTGAACCATTTTCATGTACAGCAAGACATGTGAGTAGCACATGTAGGAACTCCCAATTGTTTTGAAAGACTACTGTATTGTTTTCTAAAATCCCAGAAGCATTGTGCTAGAAAAGTTTTCATGTAGGTACAATGTATTTTTGTGGCATGTTTTCTATAGTCTAGCTACAAATTAAGGTACTATAGAGGTCAATCTAGAATAGATGGACTGGAAATTGGAGATCTGAGCAAAGTTGGTCTGGCTTGGACAGGCCATCTAGTTTTTCTTTGACCTGTTTACTCAGCTGTGAAATGAAGGAGCTGGTCCTGATAGTGTGTAAGGTTGTTTCCTGAGGTTTTGTGGCACCACGACAAATACACTTGAAATAGCTGTTTAATACTAAAATTATTTTAGCAAACTCTAAATGATATTTGTTCTAAATATGTTATATTAATTACTAGAATATATAATTACTAGAATATCTAGTATATTCAGCTTCCAACTGACAATGTTATTTGCTATTTGTTGTAGTACTGGTATTTTAAAATATGAAAAACTTGAAAATTAAAATAAATTAATTGTTAAGAAAGCAAATAGTTGCATAGCAAAACTCCTTTAAACATTTTGAAATTGGTTATGTTGGCTAAAAATTCACACTGGTTATAAAGTCAAGCTGTTTGGAACTTGTATGTCCTAAACATTTATTTGATTTTATTGATAATATAATCTGAAGCAGGACTGGCCACTGTCAAAATGATAGGAAGGCATTTATCTTTGATGCCCTAGTGCTCTGATACTAATAATGTCCTCTAACTTTGTTCTTTCCATATCCACTCTGAAAAACAAAAATCCTGTAAAATTAGCTTTCATATGGACTTAATATCTTCATTAAACAAAGGATGGTGATAAAGTTCTCACCATGATTCAATTTCTACCCTTCATTTTCCTCTGAGTCTCTTTTCTCTGTTTCTTTGCTGTCTTTATCTACAACTTTCATCTCTCTGGGCTCATTTCACTCCTCTACACTATATTCCTGTCTTTTGTGTTTGGATAGGAATTATTAGAAAAATTAGAGAAGATAGGCCACATAATAAGCAGCAGATGTTGGCTATTTGTGGAGTGGTGAGGAAGAACAACTTAAACTTGGCCTAGATTCTCCAAGTCAGGACAGACTCCACTTCTGGTCCTTGCCTTAGAAAAAAGTAAAATCCCGTAGCCATATGCTTTTAAGTTGCTAAAAAGCAACTTCTTCTTCTTCCTTCTTACCCCCACTGCTTCACACTGCAGAAGAGAAAATATAAAAAGGAGGAGAAAAGAGTAAATGTAAAAAAAAGATTTAATATACAGGGTGGGGCTAACATAGATTTACAGTTGTGAATATGCAAAACAGTTTATTCCTGTACTATCATTTATTAATTATTGTATTCTTTTCCACGTGGACAACTGTAAACCTACATTTGCCCCACCCTGTATTTACCCCGTGTGTTTTAATATTTTCAATGTTACAGCTATGTCTTTATTCTGTGCATTCTGCAGAATCTGTAATTTATTGAATTGATAAACCCTACACTTGTCAAACACATTTTAGACAGTGGGAAGTTACACATGGCATTTTTATAAGATAAGATTATCTTTTAAAAAGCTTCTTTCACTCTGAATGCTTCCTTTTCCTGCTTTGTAAATGGGAGACTTTGGAGTGGTGGTAGTGGGGAAGGTGGGTTGAGAGGCACAGCAATACCACTAAGAGAGGGGAGTAGTAGGAAGCTTTCTTCTCTGTCCAGGCTGTTTACAGAAAACGTACAACCCTTGTGGTCTAATTTGGAAAGAGTGACTCTAAAAGCAGCCATTTCAGTTAGCAAAAGGAGAGGCCCATGTTGTGGCATGCTGGGAGATAACTGAGGGGTTCAGAAATGGCCTTGGTGTGCCTACTGAACCCCTCTAAGGCCAAAGACAATGCCTTTGCTCAAGGCTGGCTCTGGCTTGAAACACATTGCTCTGCAACTTAACGTTCCATAAGTGAGAGATATGTCTGTTTTTTCACCCTTGTCATCCCCAGGGTCAGTACAGAGCATGGTACAATAAATACAGAGTAAGCATTCATCAAATGAATGAATATCTAAAACAAGGTAAAGCTTTATAATTTTCCACTGGAATTAATGATTTAACTAAAGGACAATATGTACTTATGTTTACATTTTGATGATTTGCTTTGCTATTTTATGGCTTCTAATTAATAATATTTAGAGTAATAAACAGGAAACCTGAAAAGGACCTTAAAGACCTCTAATCCGACTGTCTCATATTGCAGATGAGAAAACTAAGGCCTACATTAGTGGCAACAAAGTGGAAGATTTCTCTGCTCTTTTCTCTCATGTCATACTCTTTTTTAGATGATCACAGTAATGAATGGAGATTTATTTTAAATTTATATTCATATGTGACTACACAGCTTGTGTGTCTATTTTGTCATCTTTTTGTAAAACAGCATTTGTTGCTGCTAAACTTTGTATCAACTGTCAAAACACATGCCATGTCATTTCTACAGGTAAACAAGCTGAGGAGAGCTGTGATAAATAATGATGGATACTTTAAACAAAATAAGGACCAAGCAACTTTACATCTATTGATAATGATCATGAAGTAGCTTCTTCTAATATGGTAAGTTTTCATCAAAAAGAACAGGAAATGACTCAAATCATAGATATTATCAAATTAAAAGCAGAAAAAGGAACAAAATAAGATAATGTTATACTACAGAATGCTATACTGAAAATCATGTATAAAAAGATTTCCTTAGAACTTGGATGATGAGCTATAAGTATATTTTAATGTTTACTATTAACACTGTAACATTTACTCCATTTCATAAATTTCCTTTAGTTACCAACACAGTGGAAATTACCTTTAAATGAACATTTATTGAGAGTTCACATGCTGACATATATATTTCATAAGATAAACTTGAGTTTTTTTAAAATGTGTTTCAAATAGACCAAAGAGACATTTAAAAGACATGCATTCAGCATGAAATTACTTAATTAGCATGGAATCAGTTTCATATTTTCACTTTTTTTATAATTTAAGATGCACACTATTCTTATCAATGAACTGAAATATTAAAATAAATTCTTGAGCTAAATTTTGTTTCAATTTATATTTATATAGATTACCTAACACACATATGATATAATATTATATAACTTATATATACATGTAACATGTTACATACTGTATATATTCATATTTATATATTGTTTTAAGTGTCAAATAAAAACAGATAAAACAAAAAATACCCCAAAGAATGCAAGTGGTAAAACAGGCAAAACCAAATCAATATTAGTTTAGAATGAATGTATAGACATACACAATAATTCAAAACTATGGATTTTATAATAATATAGAGTCAATCCTCATTACTTGTAGGTTCTGTATCTGCAAATTCACCTATTCATTAAAATTTGTTTGTAATCCCAAGATAATATTATGGACTTCTGAGATCATTTGCAGACTGTGTCAGGTGGTTGAAAATTTGAGTTGCCCAACACACACATTTCCAGCTAAGCTCAAAGAAGGCAACACTCTGTTCTCCTGTTTAACTCTCATATCATAAATAAGTGTCCTTGTTGTGGTATAAGTATCACGTTTTTCAGTTTTGTGCTTTTTTATTGGTGATTTTACTGTTTAAAATAGCCCCTGAGCTTAGTGCTAAAGTTCTGGCCTAGTGTTTATAAGAATGAGAAGGTTGTAATTTGCCTTATGGAGAAAACACAGATAAGCTTCCTCTTCCTTCAGGCATGAGTTATAGTTCTGTTGGTCAGTAGTCCCATGTTAATAAATCAATGATACATATATTTTTTCTTTTTTTAACTCTTTTTATTTTTAAATTATGGGCAATGTACAGTATTATATTAGTTCCAGGTATACACCCCTGTGATTAGACATTTTTATAATTTATGAAGTGATCACCCTAATAAATCTAGTACCATACAACACCATATTTAGTTATTACAAAATTATTGACTGTTTTCTCTATGCTTTGCTTTACATCTCACAACTATTCTGTAACTAGCAATTTGCACTTCTAAATCAGGGGTGTCAAACTCATTTTCACTGGGGGCCACATCAGCCTCGTGGTTGCCTTCAAGGGGCCGAATGTAATTTTAGGACTATATAAATATAACTACTCCTCAACTGGGGGCAAGGAGCTTGGTGCTGCTGCCAGGTAGAAACAAGGTGCTGGGCCAGATAAAACAAGGTGGAGGTCCGGATTTGGCCTGGGGGCATTGTGTTTGCCACCTGTGTTTTAAATCCCTTCACCTTTTTCGCCCATCCCCTTAACCTGTCTCCCATCTGGCAACTGTCAAAATGTGCTCTGTATCTATGAGTCTGTTTCTGTTCTGCTTATTTATTTGTCATTTGTTTTTCTTTGTCTGACTTATTTCACTCAGCGTAACACCCTCTAGGTCCATCCATGTTGCTGCAAATGGCAAGATTTCATTCTTTTTATGGCTAAATCATATGCGATTGTATATATGCATCTCTTCTTCTTTATCCATTTATCTATTAATGGACATTGAGTTTGTTTCTATATCTTGGTTAATGTAAATAATGCTGCAGTGAACATGTGGATGGATATGTCTTTTCAATTTAGTGTTTTGTGTTTCTTTGGATAAATACCTGAAGTGGGACTGTTGGGTCCTTCTTTGTCTCTTGTTATAGCTTTTATTTTAAAGTCTATTTTGTGAGGTATAAGTATTGCTACCCCAGATTTATTTTGCTTTGTTTGTTTCCATTTTCATGAAATACCCTTTTCCTTCCTTTTACTGTCTGTGTCTTTCCATCTGAAGTGAGTCTCTTGTAAACAGCATATATAAGGGTCTTTTTTGGTTACCCATTCAGTCATCCATGTCTTTTGATTGGAGCATTTAAAGCAATTGTTGATAGATATGTGTTCATTGCTACTGTATTATTCATATTCTTATTTTTTCTTCTTCAAGAAGACTCTTTAATATTACTTGTAATACTGATTTAGTGGTGATAAATTCCTTTATTTTTTTCTTGTCTGGGAAGCTCTTTATCTGTCTTTCAATTCTAAATGATAACTTTTCTGGGTAGAGTAGTCTTGGTAGTAGGACCTTGTTTCTCATAATTTTGAATATTTCATGCCAATACTGGCCTGAAAAGTTTCTGTTAAAAATTCCACTGACAGTCTTGTGGGAAGTCTTTTCTAAGTTACTAACTTCTTTTCTCTTGCTGCTTTTAAGAATTTCTCTTTGTCTAACCTTTGGCATTTTAATTATGCTGAGTCTTGGTGTGGGCCTCTTTGGGTTCATTTTATTTGGGATTCTCTGAGCTTCTTGGACTTGTATGTCTATTTCCTTTACCAGGTTAGGAAAGTTTTCTGTCAGTATTTTTTCAAATAGGTTTTCAATTCCTTGCTCTTTCTCTACTCCTTCTGGCACTCCAATGAAATAAATGTTAGAATGCTTGAAATTGTCCCAGAGGTTCCTTACACTATCCTAATTTTTTATAATTCTCTTTTTCTTGTTCTAATTGGTGGTGTCTACTTTCTTGTCTTCCAAATTGCTGATTTGCTTCTCTGCTTCATCTTCTCTGCTGTTGACTTCCTGTTCAGTTTGTGTAGTTGTCATTTCTGACTGGTTCTTTTTTTATGGTTTCCATGTCTTTTTTTATGCTGTTGAAGTTCTCACTAAATCTCTTGAGCATGCTTATAATCATTGTTTTGAACTCTGTTTCTGGTAGTTTGCTTGCCTTCATTTAATTTCATTTCTTTTTCCTGGAGATTTCTTCTGTTCTTTCATTTGGGACCTGTTTCTTTGTCTTCTCATTTTGGCTGCTTCCCCATGTTTGTTTTTATGCATTAGGTAGAGCTTCTATGCTTTCTTGGTAGAGTGGTAAGTGTCCCATAGGGCCTGATCACCAAAGCCAGGGACCCCAGGCATATCCCCTGTGTTGGATATGTGCAGTGTTCTGTTGTAGTTGAGCCTAGACTGTTATTTGCATGTCACCAATTGGCTGTAAGAACCAGCTGCAACTACTATGGAGGAGTTGTTGTGCAGGGGCCAACCCCATGGAGCAGGACTTGCTTTAGTGAGGCTTTGGCTTCTACCAAGTTCATCCCTTGAGAGTGTCACTTGTAGAGGTGGTTGGGTTGTATTGAGGCATGGTCTGAAGTTGTCTTCAGTGCACTGGCTCTGGGGCCTCCCAGTAGCTGCAAAGTCAGCCACTACCATTTTTCTGATAGGAGCCACCTGGCATGAGCTATAGAGAGATCTACAGATGGTTGCTACATGTGCTGGGCTTGGAGGTGCTCAGGAGAGGCTGGTTGCTACTTAGTGCCAGGCCTGGGGCCACTTAGCAAGTGGTACAGGGTATGCAGAGGCCAGATGCTTCTTGTTTGAGATTTTTAAGAAAGTCTGGAGCATAAGCCAAGAGAAGTAGTTTGTATGGAAAAGCCACTGGAAATGGCTTGGGTGGGCCTAGAAGTTGGGTGGGGTAGGGTCTCAGAGAATCACCAGTGTCAGCCAGGCTGATGGAGACTCAGATATGGCACACTTCTACCGGCTATTTGAGGGGAGGACTCAGAAAACAAACAATTACTTCTGCCCACACTTCTGTCTAGGAGAAAGCTGCTTCTCCAGCCCCTTGTCCTGAAGTCAAACAATTCAGTTGTTTCCTATATGTCCCTGGCACCTTTTAAGCTGCAGTCATAGTGTTGGAGCTCAAAGTGACTGAGTCACAGTAAGTCTGGGGCTTCAGGAGCCTGTCTCACTCAGCCTCAATCCCTGCTGGTTTTCACAGCTAGAAGTTATGGGGACTTCTTTTCCTAGCCCTGGGGGTTCTGATGTGGGGTCAGGGATCTTTCATTCATCACGGAGGCCTCAACAACCAAGATATACCTCCTGATTTTTATTTATTACATGTAGTGTGGGACCAGCCCATTCTGCATCTCCACCTTTGCTACCAGTCTCAACGTGGATTTCTAGTCTGAATCTCTTCACTTATTCTATAGTGAAGTACTGGTAAGACAGATCAGAGAACCTACCAACTATTTTGGTTTTAACCCAAATAAGACAATCTCTGATCTCTGTATGTGTTGCATTTTTGTTTGAAGTTCAGGACTTTGTTTAACATGTTTTTCATGAAATTTATAATGAACAACAACTTACACCTCTAAGGAATATTAAAGTAAACGTTATTTATCATTGACATCTCAAGTAGTTTAAAAATTAAATGTTAATTTTTTATCACAAAAGCATGTATTCTCTAAAGAATAATCAAAGCTTTATGAATTTAATAAATCAGCAACTACAAATATGTTAAAATAATAAACATACTCTCAGTACTATAAATAATAATTGTCATTAAATTTACTTCTTTTGGTACAGAGAGAGGCATACAGTGTTTCCTTTAAAAAACTACATTGCAGGAAATTTCAATTTAGTTTTGGAATCTGATCCAAATACAGTAAATGCAGATCCTCCTTTGAATATACTTTGTATAAGCAAAAAAAGAAAGAAGTCTGAACATGTTGTGAATGTGAATGTAGACAGATGAAAGTAATTTTTCCATGAGGCTTATTACTTTGAAATTCTACTATATAATGGTCTTATTTTTAATTAAATTTATTGGGGTGACATTGGTTAGGTTTCATAATCATACGGTTCAAGCATATATTTCTATGATACAAGATCTGTGTATTGTACTGTATGCCCATTATCCAAAGTCAAGCCATCTTCTGTCACCATATATTAGTGTTCAATAATTTGTTTAGATCTGGAAAAAAAATTCGTTAAATAGGCATAATGTGTCAGTTCTTTGTTGGGGGCAGATCAGTGGATGATACTAGGAGTCAGGGAAGGCTCTGCATGAGAAAATCCAGAAAGGTTTTCCAGCAAGAGGAAGGAGGCAAAGGCCAAGGTAAGAAGGGAGGAATTCTATGCTCCCCAACCTATTGTTCCCTCTCTGCTCTCACTGCGATGACATTACTTCAACCAGAGTCATATTTCACAGTTCTCCTTCAATTTTCCCTCCTTTTCTTCCATTTCTCATCACTTATCAGATATTATGGTTTCTATCACTTTTTAAAATAATGTCTGTAACCCTTTCACCATCCCTCCTGTCTCTACACTTATTCACCACTTACCTAGTACCTGTCACCACACTAATATCTCTCACCTAGAACACCACTTCCTGCTGGTTTCTAATAGGGGATTCATTCCTAAAATTGGTCCTAGAATATAAAATATTCCTGTTGTTAACTAACATTTGAAAAATGCAGCATACATTTCTTTCTTCTTGGCCAGCCATACTAATATTTTTCAGAGTTGCTTGTCCTGGAATTCTTTCCATATAACATTCATCAATGTCTAGTCATTCATGTTCCAGAAAACACACTTTAGGAAACAATGACTTAGAGTATTTAAATGGCCTCTAAACTGCTCTGCTTGCCTAAACTTTCCCTTTCTAATGCATCTAGTATTTCACTGATAGATTACTTTCTCTGAAGTGCTTAACTGAGTATATTATTCCTTTGCTCAGGAACCTTCAGTGGGTCCCCACTGATCTAAGCTGTATGCACCAGGCTCTCCATAACATGCTACCAACACACCTGGCTGTTTGGCATAGGAGAAAAGTCATGAACTTTGGAATCAGATCCAGGTTCAAGTTCCAACTCTGCATCTTAAATACTCTAACACCATAGGAAGTCATTTATTGCTTTGAGCCTATATGTATATTTTTTACTCATCTGCAAGTACAAGCAGTAATTGTAGAGATGGCAGGATATAATGAGATAGTTTTTGTAAAAGCTTCTTGCACAAATTGTAGCACAACACTCTCTGGCCCCACAGGTTGTAAATCATTCAGTAGGTTGAGCTTCTTTCATGTGGTAGTCACTTAGTGTATGCCTGTAGTAAGAGAGCAACAATTTTCTAAATCGAGGACCCAGAGGGTCACCTATTAGTGTCAATAAAAACTGATTAATAAAACAATTTCTGCCTTTACTTGGGAACTTTTCATGGGTCTGGAAGGAACAAGAGTCAGTTCCCACAGCATATTCAATCTTTTTAGGTGGAACTATGCCCTTGGTTAAGTGGATGGGCAGGGCCCAAGAATTAGCAGCAGTGCTTGAAAAGCAAATCTTGGGTTCACACACATGAAACAAAAGTCCATTACAAGAGTTAGAAAGCTGCTCTTTTGTTAGATTTAGAAACTTTTAAAAGTGTTTCTGATGTACTTGATAGTCCCCAAAGAAGAAAACACAAGGTCTTCAGCAGGCCTTCCTAAGAAGGAAAAGAGGAATTTTTGTTTGCTCACTAGTATAGTCAAAGTGCCTGGAACAGCATCTTGCGTGTAGAGGGAGCTCAGTTAAATACGATGGATGGATGGATGGATAAATTAATGAAAGAACTAATGAAAGAGGCCATTGCTTACATTTTCTATGTGTTCTGCATAGGGTTGAGTATACAGAAGATCCTTACTAAACAATTGATGGGCTAAATGCATGGATTTTTATATTCCCTAGCCAGTCCAGGGTATTTAAAAATGTACTTTAGGACTTCTGGCCAAGATGGAGGCATAGGCAGACACACTGTGCCTCTTCTCACAACCAAAATTAAGGACAACAAAGATTTAGAAACAAGAAAACAACCAGAACTCAGAAAATCAGACTGTTTGGAAGTCCAACAACGATTCATCCAGACTGGTAAGAGGGGCGGAGTCGTGGCAGGAAAAAGCAGAGGTGCGGACTGGACCTGAAGGCAGCAGCAGCTGGCAGCCCCCAGGTGCACAGGCCGCCACTAGCAGACCCCGGGCACGGGGTGGCAACTGTGCAGAACCAGTGAGGCCACATAAGGCAGCTGGCTGACCAGGTGGTCCCACATTCACGCGCAGATAATCCAGGCAAAGGGGAAGCCGTGGAAGGGAGGGGAATCCGAGAGTGAGCAGAGCAAGCACCATTGTTCCCTCTCAGACCCTGCCCCCACATACAGCGTCACTACCCAGCGACTGGGCTGTCCCGCCCTGGGGAACACCTGAGGCTCCACCCCTCATATGTAACAGCCGCGACTAGACCAAAAAAAAAAACAAAAAACCCAGAAACCCAGAAATGAAAATGGCTCAAACCGGAGAACAAATCAAAGCCCCAGAGCCAATTTATCTAAGTGATGAAGAGATTGCCAACCTATCAGATGCACAATTCAAAACCCTGGTGATCAGGATGCTTACAGAATTGGTTGATTTTGCTCAAAAATTAGATGAAAAAATGAAGGCTACAATAAGTGAAATGAAGAAAGATGCATGGGGAACCAACAGAGATGGGAGCAAAACTGGGACTCAGATCAATGGAGTGGACCAGAAGGAAGAAAGAAACAACCAAACAAAAAACAAGGAAGAAACAAGAATTCAAAAACATGAGGAGAGGCTTAGGAACCTCCAGGACATCTTGAAACATCCCAAAATCCGAATTATAGGGGTACCAGAAGAGGAAGAAGAAGAGCAACCAGTGGAAAACTTATTGGAACAAATAACAAAGGAGAACTTCCCCAATCTGGCAAAGGAAATAGTCTTCCAGGAAGTCCAGGAAGCTCAGAGAGTCCCAAAGAAGTTGGACCCATGGAGGAACACACCAAGTCACATTATAAATACATTACCCAAGATTCAAATGAAGGAGAGAATTCTAGAAGCAGCAAGGGATAAGGGGACAGTTACCTACAAAGGAGTTCCCATCAGACTGTCAGCTGATTTCTCAAAAGAGACCTTACAGGCAAGAAGAGGCTGGAAAGAGGTATTCCAAGTCATGAAAATCAAAGACCTACATCCAAGATTGCTCTATCCAGCAAAGCTGTCATTTAGAATGGAAGGAAAGATAAAGTGCTTCTCAGATAAGGTCAAGTTAAA
>PVKU01010494.1:0-51667 GCA_004027475.1 Anoura caudifer | reverse complement strand
GCGTTTTCAACCCGTCGTCATTGGCGCCAACGCCACACGGGCAGAAGTGCCCCAGTGAGAGGCCCTGAAGGACACTTTACTCAGTCCAGAACAGCTCAACCGCGACCCGGCACGGCTACGACGAAGCTCTGGAGCCAAGCCCGTCACTGCTTGGAAGGGGAAGACACCTTCAGGGTCAGCGGCTCAACTCAGCCAAGAAATCCACCCTCCGGGGAAAAGGGAAGGCGCTTCCGCACCCGCAGGGGAGCTCGCTTGTGTAGACAGGACTCACCACCCCTGGTCCCCGACTGGTCTGCCCCCATGCAAATGAGGGCTCCAAGTTTTTGTAGCTTCATTGGTTCAAAAGACACTGTCCTGATTGGTCAGAATGGAGCCATTCTGATTGATCAGTGAAGATGCTGTGGGGGGGGTGGGGATATAGCTGCACAGCTCTGATTGGATGGGGAAGCCCCAGTCCTATTGGCTGACACAGGATCCCAGGGGCTCCTCTATAAGGGCGGCTCAGAGGGCGGGACACTGTGTGGGCCGGAGTTTGGCACACAGAGTTCAGCACGTGGGGTTTGCGTGAGTAGCACCGGTGTGAAGACGGCTGCGAGGCTCTGTCTTATTGTTTGTTTTGTTTTGTTTTGTTTTTTAACTTGAGCCCAGCCCACTCCCAGGAGCCCTTCTTAGCGGGCACCTTCTTTCTTAGGGTCCACAGTGAGCACACGAGCTCACTCCTAGGAAAGCAATGCGAAGGTCACGGGCAAACACAGCAGGATCTGCCAGTGAGCCATGATCACGGCGCTGTTTGGTGGCCGTCCTGGAGTCGCCATCTGTCCCTTGAGACCTCAGAAAATGAGGGAGGAAGAGAGGGCTGCCCAGGGGAGGGTGGGGAGGAGTATGTGTGCACATTTGCTCAAAGTCTGTAGATGCGAAGGTGAAACTATAAAATGCTGGCCACCACAAGGGAGGGCTCGGGATGTTAGGGAAACGCTGTGGGCCTGAGTGCAAGATCCAACTGGGAAAACATCAGTTTTCCCATCATTACAAAGCTAAATTAAAGCAATATTCTAACACTAGAATCCTAAAACATGAAAGCAAAATGACACATCGGAGTGTGGCTCTGTATCCGGGGGGTGGACTAGTCCCGGAGAGGAATCCCTTTGGGGGATGTGACCCTGCATCCCTGGCAGACAGGCGGGGCCACAGAAGGGTGGCCAAGGCATCTGGAACTGTCTTTGGAAACCATGATGGTGGTAATGACGCCGTGTCGTGATCGTGAAACTATTACACGTATGGTCTGAGACAAAGCAGTGAGAAGTTTTGTTAACAGTCGGAAACGAAGATCGTCAGAACTAAGAGAAAAGTAGGCAGACATATCGGCGAACCTGTGACTGAAAGCCCTGCTCCCGCCCTGGCTGGTGTGGCTCAGTGGATTGAGTGCCGTCCTGAGAACGAAAGGGTCGTGGGTTCGATTCCTGGTGGGGGCACATGCCTGGGTTGTGGGCCAGTACAGGGTGCACCACACATGGATGTTTTCCTCCCTCCCTATTCCCCTCCCTTCCCTTCTCTCAAAGAGAAAAAGAAAAGGAAATCCTCTCTCTAAACCGGGGTGGGAGCCATCAGGAGGAACTAGGGGTGTCTTTCCTCATCGAAACTTTTAAGAAACTTTCTGGACTTGCTACTGAAAAAGCTTAAAAATCCCAACGCAGCGCCGCCCGACACAGCAGCCAGGAGCATGCAGACTGCCTCCTAATCGCTGTGTCCCTCGGGGTCCGCAGATGGACCGCCGATCCTGGGTCTGGGGCTGCCCGGAATCCCAGGAGCTGGGCCACAGAGGCTCACCCGGACTGGGGCTGGACGGTCCCACAACGGCTACCAGGGACTGGAAATCCAGAGTTTATGAAGATACTAAAAATACCAACAACAACTACCATTGACACAGTTAAGGGTGTTAGGAAATCAATGTATTGTTCTGAAAACGGGGACAAAAAAACATCAAGGGTGTGTCTGGCCTTGAGTAAAGTGACTCGAGTTCATAAATGAAGGAGGAAGCACAGAATTCCTAAAAAGTCGCTGTTGTGCATCCTCTGGTGAAGGACCAGCTGCAGACAGTGACCGCTGATGTTCCTAAAACCACGTTACCGCCGCGTGTGGAACGAAGCTGCTGACACCTGAGCTCGCTAGTCCGTTCTGACATCACACGAACCACCAGATGCACGTCGCCAGATGGGGGTTTGGACAAAGATGCGAAAGCTGGGCAGTGGCCAGAAAAATTCACAAAAGGGGCCAGAAAAATTGGATGTCCATACGTGGGGGTGAAGGCAGGAGTGATCTCCGCTTCATGTGAAACACGCAAATGAGCTCAGAATGAATCACAGACCCGAATGTGAGCGCTAGAACTGTAAGTCAGAAGAGAGTTCAGATGAGAATCTTAGAAACCTTGGGTTAAGCAGAGACTTTTTAAATAGGGCACACGCAGAGAAGAAACAAAACTAGGGAAGAAAAATGGATGAGTAGGGCCTTGTCGCCATTTTTTTTAAATCTGCTTTTCAAAAGACACTGTGAAGAGAGTGGAAAGGCAAGCTGCTATTGGCAGGAAATGTGTAAGCCGTGTAATCGGTAAATGCTGTGTCCACAACGCAGCGTGGGCGGCGGGGGGGGGCGGGGCGGGGAGTAGGGTTTCTGTGGCAGGTGAGGTGCAGGGTTTATTCTCGCGTTATTATTTATCAATCACTGTATTATTTTCCAAACGGACGACTGTGAACGCACTTCGCCGCCTGACGCACGTACGCAAAGAACTCCATGACTCCAGTAGGAGCCCACGCACCCAACGCAAAACAATGGGACAAGCGCTTCACCTCAGGAGTTCGCAGACGGCACCCCGGAGAGTAAAACGATAGTCGAATCATGGGTCATTGGGGTGTTGCAAATTCAAACCGCAAGACTACCCATTAGCATGGCTAGGGTTTTAAAACCGCCCATGCCAAGTGTTGGCAAAGAGGCAGAGCGACTGGAAACTTTACGTGGTGACGGCTGGAGTGGACCGGGGTCCTGGCGGCTTCAGGAAACCGTTGCGCGGTTTCTTATAAAACTTACCACGCACATGGTTGCCACCCAGTCGCAGCGTTTTTCCAGCTGACGCTGAAGACTTGCGTCCCCGTGAAAAAGAAAGCGCTTAGCAGCTGCACTCGTAAAAACCGAGCACAGGAAAGGACTGGACTGCGCGGCGGCTGGTGAACCCGCAAACAATGACCGACATCCGCACGATGGCGTGCGGCTCCTTCGCACGCGGAAACAGACAACAGACACCGGCAAAAACACGCATAAGTCGCCAAAGAATCGCACCCTGCGCTGAAAAGAAATGAAACTAGCTGTCGCATGCTGTGTGAGTCCGTTTACGTGGAACTACAGGGAGGGGGAGCGCCCAGCGAGGAAGAACAGGCTGGCTGGTGGTTGTTGCAGGCTGGGCACGGGGGCGGGGTTGATAGGCAACCGCAGGAAATCTGGGAGCATGTTTGCACCCACACGCGCACGCGCAGACACACAGACACCCACAGGTATGCGTGCATATACGGGTTTAAAGCAGCTTTACTCCTGATCGCCAGAAACTGGAAACCACCCACGTGTCTGCCAGCTGGGGAGTGGTAAACCGGATGGCCCCGCCCCCACAGTGAAAAACCACTGAGCCCCCGGCACACGGAGCCACACCCACGGTCTGAAATGCACTTCACTCAGCGGGACCCAGGGCGAGATCTCGTGCACCCAACATCCTGGCAAAGGCAACCTGATCGGCGAGAAGGAGTCAGACAAGGGCTGGCAGCGGGGAGGAGAGGCCGGTCACGCGGGGGCGTGGGGCGGCTGCACAGCTGTGCGCTTGTCAGGCCTTCGGAACTGCGCACGTGTTAACACGGGTTTTACTGTAAGTTACACTTACAGTAAAGACTTACAGTAACTGAGTAAGGGAAAGCGTGTCCGCATTCGCTCAACCCGCAACAGTCCAGGGGCGGAGGGGCAAGTTCCACAACCATATACAGAGAACGATCCAGTTTATGTACAAAAACGTCAATATTTACGTGCATTGATTGTTCTATCTAAAGACCTATACAACTTGCTAACATTGCATCCCTCCTCTGGGGACACAGTAGTGACGAGGCTTCCAGTTTCTTCTTGTCTTCATTTTTACTCTCATGTACCTTGTTATTGGCACGATTGTATACAAACGTATATATAAACAGGAAACAAGCCGCCTCAGAACCTAAGTATCTTTTTGTCCAGTGGCCTGAAGACATGGCGACCCTGCCCCTCCGCGGCCCACGGGCCCGCCCACTCACCTGGAAGAGCCGTGCCTTCGTGTACATGGTGCCGTAGCCTTCTCGGTGGCTGAGGCAGAACATGCCGGCGAAATGCGAGCCATCCGGCCACGTGTAGGTGCCAAACCCGTGGCGGTGGTCCCGGTAGAACTGCCCGTGGTAGGACTGTGGACAGAGCGCTCTGAGACGCATGTCTGAGAAGCCACCCTCACCACCCAGGACGCCTTCCCAGCCAAGCCCCACGCTGGGCCAGCTGTGAGTGGGGACCCCTGGGCTTGCAAACTCATGGGCTGCCTGGCCACAGGGCCCCTTTCAAGTCTGGTGGCCACTGTGAACGGAGCTTGGTCACCCAAATGGTGCAGAGAGTGTGCCAGGTGTCCGCCCGATGGCCACACCCCCTCCTGCCTGGCTGGGGGCCAGGGGGGGTTGAGTCAGGAAGGGAAAGGCCACAACCCTGACCCCGTTGGTGCCCACCTGGGTCTGGGCAGAAGCTGTGTCCGCTCCTGGGCCCTGGCCTGGCCTCAGCTCCCACCCTGCCCAGCCCTCACGCAGGTTCCTAGCCACAGGAAGCCCTGGGAGGGGGCACCGCCTGCCTCCTGTCACCCGTGTGGCTCTGGGGGAGGGCTGTGGGCTCTGGCTGGGAACATGGGTGTGGCTTTGACTGTAAACTCCACCACACTGGCCCTTGTCAGGGTCGGGGTGGGTCTGTTGGAGCCTGTCCCCGAAGGGGACCCCAGGACAAGTCGCCAGGCCTGACCGACTGCCGTGTGTCAGACACTGCCCTCTGCACCAGCAGCAGGCTGGACAGCACTCAGGCGACTGTCCCTGCTCTGCACCAAGGGGACACAGTGTTGCCTGCTTAGCGTCCCTTCTCCCCCCTTGGGCAGCTGAGCTGACTCCCCACGGGTCTTTCCGTGGACTGACCCTCCCCCACCCATGTGACCAAGCCTGTCCAGCCAGAGGACCCCTGACCTGCAGCCCAGGCCTTGATGACGGCTTGGCCATGGGGCACACCCCCAAGCCAGACCCGGGTCCTGCCCGGCCGTCACTCCCTGGCACCACGTGTGATGCCGCCCTGTGGGCTTGCCCGTGGTGGAAGGTCAGTCTTGCCCCCTCCACCGGCCACCAGAGCCCTGGACCCAGCCGTGTGGAAGGCTGCAGGGCCCCAGCGAGGGGCTTCCAGCGCCAGGAGCCAACAAGTTCCTTTCCGTTTCAGCCAGGTCTCATTCAAGTCACTCCGCCTGAGAGTCTGGCGGTGCCGGACAATGGTCAGCAGAGAGGCCCCAGGATGGGGACGGCCGCCTCCCACGCCATTCAGTGTGTACGGCGACGTGGGGGGTGTCCATGTCTGGTCAACTAAAAAGGAACGGCTTGAGTACTGCAAGCTGTTTGTGGGGGCCGTTTAACTCCCCGAGAGAGGGAGTTCTGTCCACGCCCAGCACTGGGGCCAGGGCCCCTGCTTCCGTGCACCCCCCCTTGGGTCTCATCTGACTGGCAGCACCAGCTCAGGCCCCTGCCCTCCTGCCTGGGTCCCGGTCACATGGTCTGGAGGCTCCCGTGAGCTCAGGGCACGTTCCAGGGGTCCTCAGGCAGGAGAGACACCAGCCTGGCCACCCTCCTGCTGCTGGGCCTACGCGTTCACATCATACCCCTCTCGCAAGGGATGGGAAGGGCCTGGGTTGGTGGAGCCCTGGGCGAGGGGGAAGGGAGCATCGGAAGCCGGTTACCTCGCCCGTGGGCCACGAGAATTCTCCAGACCCCATCTTCATGCCCAGCCCGAACTGCCCTTGGTAGACGCAGCCGTCCTCCCACTCCTGCACACCATGGGCCAGCTGGACGCAGGCCTCCCGCAGGCCCTGCTGCTTCAGCACGCCCTTGGGCTCCTCCTCCTCCTCCTCCTCCTCCAGGGCCTGCGGCCTGTACCTGGGGTAGGGGGGGAAGGGCAGAGGGGGGAGAACTGAGCTGGCCAGAGGTCTTGAGAGAGAGAACCCTGCTCTACCCCCCCCCCCCCTGCGGTTTGCCCTCCCAACAATGCTGGGGCAGGGGCTGCTGCTTTGTCCATGCTCCAGAAAGGGGCAGTGAGGCAGAGAGGGTGCGGTGACTGCCTGGGGTCACACGGGACATGGGAGGTGCAGTAAGTCTGTCCAGCCAGGGTCACGGCGAGGGTGGCCTGGCAGCAGGACCAGGCGGAGGACCAGTGGCTGCCTCGTGCCAGCTGTGCGCTGGGCAAGCCTGCTGTCGGCCACCAGCCAGTGTCCCCTGCGGGCTCTTCACTCCTCAGCTGGCAGAGCTGGGCAGACACATCTGGAACGACCGATTGGCCAAACTAGGGGCACAAGCTTCCGGAGGCAGGATGGTGGGAGAGCAGCCTGGGGGGCAGCAGCGGACTTGTAGACCAAGGAAGGGTTCAGGGGTGAGTGGGCACCCGGTGGGGACGGAGAACGTGTGCCTGGTGGTGGGCTTGCCTCCTTCCTGACTCGAATGGGGATCTGCCTGCCCCCCACCCCGCCCAGCCCAGCACACACTCCCCCTCCCTGCCTCCCTCCCCGCTCCAAAGGCCTCTCTTTGGGGCGCTCCGTCTGGGTGCCTGTCCCCTAGACCCGCCCCACTGTCAGGCTGCACCTGGCACGGGGACACTCCGACCCTGAACTTCCTCCACCAGATGGCCCTTCGGTGCCAGCCGTGAGCCGCAGAGGCCTGAAGCACCGGCCCAACACAGAGAGACTGGGCTGCCACCGGCACTCAGACCTCTGATCGACATAAAATCATCAAAGGTCCGTAGGAAGACGCCGGGAAGGACAGACACCCACGTGCAACGATGATGAAGCCTGGGTGCTCAGATATGCTTTATTTCTGGCTTTTTGGGGTTTTGTTTACCTGCGGGTTGAATTGTGCCCTTACCCCCCAAAATTCACATGTTGGAGTCCTACTCCTCCAGTAACAGTGTGACTTTATTTGGATCCTACTCCGATGACACGGTTGTCCTCATAAAAGGAAGAAGTGGGGATAGGGTGGAGAGCACAGAGAGAGGACATGTGGGCAGAGAGCAGACGGCTGTCCGCACCCCTGGGGAGAGGCCCGCCCTTGCACCTCCCACTCCCTTGAAAGGAACAACCCCGCCCACAACGCGATCTTCAACTTCAGAGGGAGAATAGCAGGCGGCGGTGTAAGGCCCCCAGTCTGTGGTCCTTTGCCACAGCCCTAGCAAACCAACACACCACTATTTTCCCACTCTCTGCCTGGCACAGGTATTACTTGTTACTTAAAAAAATAATAATAATAATGAGGCAAGATAACTGACAGTGAGACCATGAGAAATAAAAACGTCCGAACATTTTCCTAAGAAAAATAAATGAAAATGATTTTGAGGTCAAGCAAAGAAAGCATTTCTGCAAGCCATCAGCCTGCGAGGCCCCCTCCGGGGACACTGGAAATGGGGGCAAGGTGGGCGGCAGTTCGACCCCTTGGCTCTGCCACCAGGTGGGCTCCTTAGTCCCCGTGACTCCGTTTCGGCATCTGTCCTACCGGGACAGTGTCCGGCTGCTCCAGCTGCTGTAACGCACGGCATGGGCGGGGCTCGGACACAGGCGGGTGTGGCTCCCAGTGGTGGGAGCTGGAAGCAGGAGGCCAGGGGGCCTGAAGACCTGGTTGTCCGTGAGGGGCGGCTTCCACTGTGTCCTCCCGGGCCAGGGAGGGCAGCTGCTAGTTAGTCTCTGCCTCTCCTTATAAGGGGCAGTAGTGCCATCATGGGGTCTCACCTTCACGGCCTCATCTGACCTAATTACCCCCCAAAGCCCCCTTTCCTGATACCATCCCGTTGAGGGTTAGGGCTTCGACATGGCAATTCTGGGGCTAGGGAGCACAATTCGGTCCACACCAGGGACAGACACAGTGGGGTCCCAGGGTGATTTCCTGAGATGTCAGGGTAGCACCCAGCCCAAGGCAGACCTGCCACATGCCAGCTCTCGGGGCAACATCCTGTGAAGAAGCCGTGCTGACCTGGGACCACGCGCGGTACAGCAGATGTCCCTAAGTGTGGGTGGTGACACGTCAGGGGCAGAGTGGGCAGGCTTGAAGGAAGGAGCAAAGATCAGGCTCTGGGGCCCAGTCACCCATTACGGTAATTTTCCCAACTGTTGATACACCATCGAGGTTTTTCTGTTTCTCCAGAGACTAGCGTTTTGAGGGATGCAACAACTTCCAGCGATTTCGTAACCCCCGCCTAGAAGCTGGATCCCAGCGAAGCCTGGCCCCCCAGGGTCAGAGGCAGACCTGCCTGTGGAAGGGTCCCCGCACCTTTTGGTGAAGAGCGCGGAGCTCCCCAGGGTTCCTGGGTCCTCAGAGGCGGCAGGCTCGCTGCCCCTCCCCTCCTGCTGGTCACCGCTTGGGACTTCGTGAAATAAGTCCGAGGAGTAACCCCCTTCCATGTCTCTGGTCTTTGAATCTGGAAGCAAAGCCCGAGATCCGCATTAGCTTTCGGGGCTTCTGGCAAGTGCCCAGTGACCGCCCACCGCCCCATCGGCCTCAGAGAAACGGCCGCAGCCCCCCACGTCCTGTTACAACAGCCTGGGGAAGCTTCCACAGAGCTCCAAGGGTGTTCCTGTCCCTTGGTGGGGCGGGAACCACAGGAAGAGCGGTCGGGACACTCTCCCACGACCACAACTTAGAGCCATATGGTGAGGCCAGTCCTGCACCGGCTAGCTTCCCGAGTTGGGGGCACAGTCAGAGGGCTCCCCCTTACCCAGGGGGGGGGGCCTCGGGAGCCCACCCGCGAGGGCTGTGGAACCGGGCGTGAGGGCATGACCTCCACCCAACCCCTAACTCATACTAACTCACAGCCTATCACGCACGTGAGGTCCCAAATCTCCTCTCTGCTCCCCTCGCCCGGGGACGTGGGACCCACGCACAGTCCCCGAGGGCACCTCTGAGGAGCTCAGAGACCCCCCCACATCAACTCACCAGGACTCGCTGACTCCCCGCAGGGATCCCGACAGCGCCCCTGATGCGGGGTCAAACCGAGGCTCGGAGAGCTCGCAGCGACGCCCCAGGTCCGGGTCCGCCAGAAGCGCAGCGCCGCTGGTTAGTCTCCACTGGGCCTGGCCCTGGAGCCCAAGAGCTTCGGGTTTCCCTGGAGACCGGCCGGCCTACGTGCAGCTCTCCGCCTCGGCCAATCCCCTGCCAGGCCTCGACCGGACACGCCCACAAACACGCCCCGCTGTGCGAGGACACGCCCCCGGACGTCCAAGGATGGGGCAAGACGTGCCCTTTGGGGACCTCCCAGGATTCCCTGGCCCTGTGCCCTCCATTCACCCTCCCGTGGCGGTGACCCCTGTCCCCCCAACCCTGGCGCCCCCGCACCTCCGCGAGTGCTGTTGGTTATCTGAGCCCGACTGTTGGCTTACCCGGCGGGTCAGTCTTCACCCCCACCCACCCACCGAGCTCAATGTCCCCCAAGAGGACGGCGGTCAGCTTAGGGGCCAAGGGCTCCCCGGGGGACAGAGCGCAAACGGCTCCCAATGCCTCCGTGCAGAGAGCCCCGGGGAAACTGAGGCTCGCCTAAGGGATGAATTAACTTGTCCACCGTCACAGTAAAGCCAGTGTTTGATGAAACTCGGCCTGACCCTAAAGTAAATGTTTGTGGAAGGTACGGAGGGGCAGTGCGTGGTCTGGTCGGGGAACAAGATGAGGTGGGAGTCCGGGGTCACTGGGACCACATTTTAGAATTTAGAATTGTTTTGCCAATCTTACCAAATTGTCGGATTTGCCAGAAATATTTTTAAGCATCTTTTGCATGTTTGATGGATTCGTTTCCTGAAGCTGCTGTAACAAAGTGTTACAAACTACAAAGCAACAGAAGTTATTCTTTCCTCTGTATTTGGGTCTCCCAATCTTCTCCTTATAAGGACACTAGTCACTTGGTTTAATCCAGTATGACGTCATTACATCTACTAAGACCCTGTTTTGAAATAAGGTTATTAACACCTGGACAGCTACTGGAGACCAGCTAAGCTACCCACGTTCATCATACTTTCAGGTGCAAGAAGAGGTTCCTGGCACAACCTTGAACTGAGCTGGCGGAGGGTGACAGGGTGATTTTTCTTTGGGTGTCATAGAATGGGGTTCGAGGCAGAAGCTTGCTGCTGTTTCCAAGACCTTGGCGATAACAGCACTATGACCGGATCGCTGTTCTGGTGGTATTTTCGGTTCTTGAACCGACGTAGGGGTTGTGATGACAAATATTCATGTCATACTCTGATTTTCCTCTCCCCCTACATTTGCTACCCAGATATTTTAGGCAGAAACTTGCCATAAAATAAAAGATTCCTTTCTTTTCTACTGAATTCCCGTTTTTTGAAGATTTGCCTGGTAGGCAGCGAACAGTAGGGCTCCCCCTACTGGTTGGGTTCGTTAACACTGGGATTGCTGATGAAGTGATCATGGGGGAACAGCTTTACTGATTGGCTGGAGTGACGCGGTCCCCTTCTGGAGCTGGGGGACAGAATTTCGATGGCTCCTATGAACTTGGGAAAATGGGAATTTCACCCAGGAGTGTCGAGTCTGTCCTTAGGACAGAAGAGGGAAGTGGATTCTTCTGGGCGGGTCTCGGTCGGTGTTGTCCGGACCTGCAGCAGCTGAAGACCTGGCTGCAGAACCGCATTTGAGGCTTTAGCTCACAAGGGAGCCCCTGGTTGCAAGACAGACCTGACCGTTCAATGCTCGGTGGCGGCAGCTGGAACAAAGAGAACCCAGGTCACCCAGAGGGACTGCACAGGTTCATTTTGTCAGATTCATCCAGTACTAGGTCTGTGTGTGTGGTGGGGGTTGGGGGTTGGGAGCGGTCTGGAGTGGAGAATAATCTCTGAAAGAATGGATTGCAAATCTTAAGTAAACAATGGAGAGGAATCAGAATTTTTTTTTTTTGCTGCTATTAAAAGAAAACGGAAATTGCAACTAAATAAAAATATGCAAGGCTGCAAGACAGTTACTTTTCACTGAAACCATTCCCTGAAACATACTGGCTATCGGAAAAACGTCTCTTTAGAGGTCTTCTCAATAAATCTTATTGGAGAGGCAACTGCGTGGACATTAAAAACATTAATGTTTTAATAGTTATAACATTATTGTAACTTTTTAAAAGTTACAGTGATGTCCCCAAAATTAGCAACTAAGAAAAAGACAAAGAACGAAAATACTGGTCTGGAAAGAAATGATGAAAAGTTGATGGTAAATAGCTTTATTTATACGAACCATGTTTTACAATAAAAAAATAAAATGCATAAATTACAAAGGCTAATTTATTAGGAAACAAAAAAACCATAAGAAATAAGCATAAAGCTGTACTCAAGGGCGCCTCATCCAACAATGCAGTTACATAGGGTGTGGTTACTGAGAACACACAAAACCGCCCTGACTGCTGTGACTCCCTGGGACTGGAGACTGGCCTGTTCGATTCCCGGTCTGCGCACATGCCTGAGTTGTGGACTTGCTCCCCGGTTGGGAGGCAAACGATCGATGTTTCTCTCCCTCCCGCCCTCTCTCTAAAAATAAACTTAAAAAAGGAACACACCAAACTAGGTGGTTCACCAAGGAGACTAGACATGGAGGACACTGATGGGGGTCGGGATGAGAATCTGTGGCACGGCCCTCCGCTCCGCCACACCAGCGACTTTCCACCCTTGTCATATCAGGGCGCGCGCGGCGTGCGCGCCCACACAAACTAAAATTCTGCAGCAGCACACCTAAATATATTTTTTGCCCATCTGACAAAAAAAAAAAATAGGTATTTGAATTCATTCACACTGGGCTATTGTTGTGTTGGCTACTGTCATTTTTTAAATTTGGCAATCTAAGGGGGGAAAGTTCAGTGCTCCTGACCAAATAGCTAGATATTGCATGTTTTAAAAATTCTCGCGGCACACCAGTGTTCCTGCTGCAGCACACTGCTTAAAAATCGCTGCTCTTCAAGGCAGCCACAGCTTGAGACACCGCCCCGCCTTCAGCCCTACTGGAGGCCTAGTGGCCCGACCGCTGGACACACTCCAGCGCAGCTGTCCGAGTCTTTGAAGCTTCCCCGGGTCGCAGGGACCTACACCTGCAGCTCTAGAAGCCCCGCCTCACAAGGCGGCTGAGAGGGTCCGCCCAACAGGATCCAATCAGAGAAGGGGCCCGCAGAGCCCGACCAATGAGGAGGTGGCCAGCGCCTTGTAGGCGGGCCTGCTCGTGCACAGCCACGATGCTGCTGGCCGGGGGCTCCCCGCCGCCCGACTGGCTGCCCAAAATAGACCTCCCGGGCCAGGCGCCCGAGCGCGGGTCATGGACTCCGGACGAACTGGACGCCTCGGGAGTCCCGAGGTCGCATCGCCGCCGTTTGTGCATGTCGCCCCTTCTCTCTTCCTCGGGAACGCGCGCGCCGCGGTGCAGTCAGAGCTGCTGGCGCGCGCGGGCGTCACCCTATGCATCAACGTCTCGCGCCAGCAGCCCGGGCCACGCGCGCCCGGCGTGGCCGAGCTGCGCGTGCCCGTGTTCGACGACCCAGCCGAGGACCTGCTGGCGCACCTGGAGCCCACCTGCGCCGCTATACATGCCGCGGTGCGCGCCGGCGGCGCCTGCCTCGTCTACTGCAAGAACGGCCGCAGCCGCTCGGTAGCCGTCTGCACCGCCTACCTCATGCGGCACCGCAGCCTCAGCCTAGAGCAGGCCTTCCAGGTAGGCGGGCCTTCCGGTGGGTGGGGCCGTTCGTTGGAGCGAGTCTTCCCGGAGGGGCGGGGCTCCGGACAGGGGCGGGGCGCCCTGGTGGTGGGCACTTGTGATCTTCGTAGCTATCGCTGCGCAGCGTTTAACCTAATCCCCTTGTTTGCAGACCGTGAAGAGCGCTCGCCCGGTGGCCGAGCCCAATCCGGGCTTTTGGCGTCAGCTCCAGGAGTACGAGGAGGCCCTGCGATCAGGGTCCCACCTGCCCCAGGGGCCCTCCGGACAGTGAACCCTAGTTGCTCAGTCCAACCAAACCGAAGCTTCGAGTTTCCAAGGGTGAGCTAGTCCATGCACACCCCTAATTTATTAGACAGGGCTTGGCAAGGAAGATCAAAACCACTTGAACTTAAAGCGGAAAGGCATTTCTTACAGGGACATCAAGAGCGGGAGCCTAGGTCAGGAAATGGGGAAGTTTAGGGGTCACAGAGACCTGCCACCCTGGTGCTGGCTCCTGGCCACTGTGATGTGGGAGGACGTCTAGCGCTGCTGGCAAACTCGTGTCTGCCACCCGCTCAAGCCATAGTGGCTTTTCCCCAGCCTCACAGTGGTCCCCTCTGAGGTCGCAGAACCCAACACAGGATCTGGCTGGCGAGGACCATGGCTTCCAGACTTGCAGCTGCTGCGACATGCAGGTGAGCATGCAAGGTTGTGACAAACTGTCAAGCATGCCCACCTCCTACCTTCCTTACATCCTAGTGTCAGCTACAGTACCGAGCCCACGTTTGCACTCCTGTGGCCACCTTCCTACGAACAGTGCGCCAGCCGTCTGTGCCTCTGAGCCTGTGTACGCCTCTTCTGGGCTCACGCCTCACCTGGACATCCCACAGTCTAACGATGATACCAGAAAATGTATCGCCATCAACACTTTTTTAAAAAAGATTTTATTTGTTTATTGTGAGTGTGGGGGAGAAGGGATAAAGAGGAGAGAAGCATCAATCGCCTCTCGCACGCCCCCAACCAGGGATCTGGCCTGCAACCCAAGCATGCGCCCTGACGAGAAATCAAATTGGCAACCTTTCAGTTTGCAGACAACACCCAACCCGCCGAACCTCACCCATCAGGGCACCACCACCACTTCTTAAATAAGATAGTGGGGAAAAGAAAAGGAAAAAATCGCTACTACATGTCCTCAACTGATTACCATTGGTGCCAATTAAATGCTAACCAGAGTCCCCGATTTGGGTTGTGGCTAGGACGGAAACTATTCACCGTGAACAGCTCAATTGCAACACAGCACAGTTTTAAAACAGTGACTGTGTGGTCGCCCTGGGGCCCCTCTGCTCTGCTCCTCAAAGCTTTGCCGCTTTGCGCTGGCTTGCTTTGTACTGTGCTGCGCTCCAGCAAGACACCGTTAAGGTTTCAGCCCAGCCAGGAAAAATCATTATCGGGTGGAAAGAGAAAGTGCATTCAAAGCCACAGGAGAGCTGGCTTATATGGGCAGAAGTGCCTGCCCCTCGTCCCTGCACATGCAAATGAGGACTCCAAATCCTCCCAGTTTGATTGCTCCGAAAGGCACTTGTCCTGATTGGTCAGAATAGGACCACTCCAGTTGGTAGGAGCGGTGCATCTGATTGGATGGGAAAGCATCAGTCTTACTGACTAACGCAGGATTTCAGGCGCTCCCTTATAAGGGCTGCTCAGAGGGCAGAGACAGCGCAGGTGGGTAGTTCAGTGCACCAGAGGCTTATCCACGAAGTGCGCTTTGGAAGAGAGGCCTCGTGTAGAAATGGCTGCTGGGCTCTGGGTTTTTTGTTTTTGTTTTTGAGCCCAATTAGCCACCAGGAGCCCTTCTTAGTGGGTATTTTCTTTCTCAGGGTTTACAATGTGAATTCCAGATACTATACCTAGCTCCTGGTTAACATATACAACTATACATATATAACAAGATAAAGAATAAAGTAACCACGGTTGGTGTGTATCATTTCCTTTTCCACTAGTCATTTCACGTTCCCTCCACCCTTAGCCAGCTCCTTGCTGGTGCTGGTCTTTCCTGGTGGGATGAGCCTCCACCCTGCAAGGCCCTGAGTGGCCCCTGCTTGTGTTTGAGCTGTGCCCTCCATTTCCTTCCCCACTTAACCGGGGAGGCGTCAGGAGAGCAGCCCGAGCTCCAGCGTGCTGCTCCAATCCCCACAGAGCGACAGCAGAACCCCACTGTCCCTGGAAGCCAGGGCCAGTCCCTCCATCCAGTTGAGCAGCCCCAACTTGCCTGATGCCTCAGGTACAAGGTGGTGACTCAGCCTCCCATCCGGGGAACAGGGTGTGTCCCCAGGTGGACGCATCCGACCTGGGAACGGAGACATCTGCCCCAGCAGAGCCCAGAGCTGTGGGACGCGGAAGCTCACACTTCGAGAGTGGAGCACGAGCGGTGGTGAAAGGGGCCACCCCTCCCCAGTCCTCTAGCATCTGTACCTGAGACAGAAACTATGTCATCCACTGGTCCCTGGCTCAGATCCTACACCACACCTAGCCCTGCTTGGGGTCACCAGGCAGCGGCCCCCACCCGAGAGCCGCAGCCCCAGTTGTGACCCGCCTCCTACCACCTTCATGGAAGACTTGCCAGCTGCCACATACTCCCAAGCCCCTCACAGCTTGTTCTCAACCCCATGGGGGTCTGCTGCCACCTTCTCCACTTGGCAACTGCCCCATGGGCTCCATCTGCAACCTCGGGAGCTGAGCGATTTGCCCAGCTGGGAGGTCGGGAGCAAGGACCGGAGCCCAGGCAGTTGCCCTGCGCGCCGCAGCCGGCCCCTGATCACGGCACTTGTGACGGCAGGCCCCCTAACCTGCTGACCTGGCCCTGAGTGACAAGGGTGCAAAGATGACAGAGCTCAGGCCAGGTGGAAGGAACCATGGTCAGATGATTCTCAGAACAGAGGCGGTAGGATAAGAAGCTGGCCTGGGTGTGGAGCTCGGAGAGGCTGGTCAGCTGGGAGGGCCATCGAAAACACTGCCCTCGCACCGTAGGGCCCCTACTGTCTAGGCAGGCGCTGGGCCACCGAGGGCAGGAAGGACTGGCCAGATGTCGGGCCTCTTCCTACTGAGCCTCTGGCTCAGGACGCACCCCTCCACCAGGTGACAGCAGGAATGCTGGGCTCCCAGTTCGTTTGGAGTGTGGGCCCCAAGAGGGAGGCTGTGTCCCCCAGCTGAGATGGCACCTGGGGACCTGACTTGGGAACGTGCTCTGCGTCAGTGAACACACATCCTCCCTCTCTGCTGTCCTTCCCATCCCCAGGTGGGGAGGGCAGGCATGATCACGTGGTTACCACCGGGACACTGAGTCCTGAAAACTCAATACTACTCAGGGATGATGCTGAGGCCAAGTGCAGGGCCCTAGTCCAGCCCTACACCTTGCCACTAGGCTATCTCGCAAGGCAGAGAGGCATGCAGGGCTCCTGGGTGCTCCCCAGGGCAAAGCCCCTTCCCCCCAAGGCCCCTGGTTCTTACGGTCGCTGATCACAACATCGTGGTGGTCCCTCTCAAGCCACTGCTTCCAGGTCCGCCTGACACTCTCATGGGGCATCTTGCCTGGTCTGCAGCTGGCCCCTCTGAGCTCAGGGCCTCGCACAGCACTGGGCGGGTGGGACAGGGGCCGGTAGGCAGGCCAGGTTCCGTTACTAGCCCAGCACTCACCTCCTAAACCGTCTGGCCTCCGGGGCTCCAAGGACCATCTGGCAACACTGTCCTGGGGAACTTCCTTCCACAACGGAACACCAGCCCCGCCACCAGCTGCACACTGCACTCCACACACGAACCGAGACCACGGAACACGCTCGGGCAACTGGGGAGCTGAACTTCTGTTAATTAAAACCTACATAGCCACACAAGCCTGGAGGCCACCTGACCTGACCGCACAGTCCTGAGGCTCCTGAGCTCCCCCTCGCCCCACAACGCCCACAGCACCGCTGATGGTCCCACGGGGGAGTGAGGTGAGGGAAGAAGAGAACCACTATCTCAGCCCCAGAGGATGAATCGCACTGAGTTCCGGACGCTACGCTTCCTGGCTTCACAGAGGCAGCCACTGCCCCAAGGAGCTGGCGCGCAGAGTCCCTAAGGGAGCGGCGCTTGCTGGGGTCTCTAGGGCGCCGGCCAGGTAGGAAGCGCACAGGGCAGGGAAGCCACTTGGCTGCCTGTTGCACGGACCCCAGGGTGCCCCGGTCCTCCGAGCACAGTGTCCTCACGGCCCCCACATTCCAGCTCACTATGGCACAGCGCCCCAGTCTGGGGTCAGCCCTCTGCTCCCGGTCCCACCCCACGCACAGCGCCCGGGCTCCCGGACCCCGCGCACAGTGCCCCGACCACCCTAGTAGGCCGTGCACAGCGCCCGGGCCACCTGTACAGGATTGCTCCCGGGCCCCCGGTTATTCCGCGCACAGCGCTCCGGTCGCCGATTCACAGCGCCCCAGCCACCCGGTGCCCGGCTCACAGCGCCCCCGGCGGCGGCCAGGCGGAGCCGGAGCGGGGCGGTGCACCGCGCGGGGCCGGGCCGGGCGGCTCCCGTCGCGACTTCCTGTTGTGCCCGCGCCCCACGGCCGCCGCCGCTGCCGCCCGGCACCCCTCGCCGGCTCCCCGCGGCCCGGCGCAGCGCCGCCCATGGATTTCACCTAGCGCAGCGGCATGGCGGCGCAATGCTGCTGCCGCAAGGCGCCCGGCGCCGAGGCCGCGCCCGCCCGCCCGCCGCCCGAGCCGCCGCCCGCCCTGGACGTGGCCTCGGCCTCCAGCGCGCAGCTCTTCCGCCTCCGCCACCTGCAGCTGGGCCTGGAGCTGCGGCCCGAGGCGCGCGAGCTGGCCGGCTGCCTGGTGCTCGAGCTGTGCGCGCTGCGGCCCGCGCCCCGCGCGCTCGTGCTCGACACGCACCCGGCCCTGCGCCTCCACTCGGCCGCCTTTCGCCGCGCCCCCGCCGCCGCCGCCGCGGAGCAGCCCTGCGCCTTTGCCTTCGCCGCTCCCGGACCCGGGCCCGCGTCCCCGCCCCCTCTGCCCGCCTTCCCCGAGTCACCCGGCGCCGAGCCTGCCTGCTGCCCACTGGCCTTCAGGGTGGACCCGTTCACTGACTACGGCTCCTCGCTCACCGTCACGCTGCCGCCTGAGCTGCAGGCTCACCAGCCCTTCCAGGTCATCCTGCGTTACACCTCGACTGACGCCCCTGCCGTGAGTCCTGTCAGGGTGGGCCCTGGGGTGGCGGGCCGGCGCGGGGTCATCACCAGGCAGCCTCTTCACGCGCTGCGAGGCTGACCCCAGACTGGGGCACCTGCCGGTAGCCGGGCTGACTTGGCTCTGGGGGTCCTGGCCTCTCACTTGGCAGTAGCCCATCTGGTCCTGGAGTCTGGTCCGGGCGTCCTCACTGACCCCAGCTGCTGTCTGCGGGGCCCTCAGAAGCCTTGGTCAGAATGAGAGCCAAGGTGCTGGCCCAGCAGCTGGTGGGGACCCAGAACAGCAGGCCACCGAGCGAGGCTCCTCCTTCCAGGTGTGCAGACGGACGCTCTGGTAGGCACTTACCATGCTGTGCACCTGCTGGCACCTGGCGCTGAGGGACAGACCAGGGGTGTCACTTGTGGAAGCGCCTCCGTGTGACCTGGGCTCTCCAAGGACTTTCGGGCACCAGGTCTCTTCTCTGGAGGTGACACAAGGCACAGACCTAGTGGCGCAGGCAGCTGAGGGCAGGCTCGGCTCTCACTCTCTGGGCCTCCTGGGCAAGGCCTGGTGGGAAGCGGTGGCTGAGTGGCCTCACGTCCCCGGCAGACACACGGGAGCTCTGCAGGACTTCGGGTCCAGAGCTCCCACTGCCCCAGAGGCTCTGCCAGGGAAGCCGGATGGCCCTGGGCACCCATGGGGACAGCACACATGTGACTCTGCCCCCCTCCACACACACACACACACACACAGACAACATGGACGTGCCCCAGAGGTTCCATCTGTCACTGCCCATGGCACAAAAGTGGGCAGAGTGATGGACAGGTGGGGCTGAGGCATCAGGCTGGTAGCCCAAAGCAGATGCATACCTGCAGGCCGCCCGGCTGGCCACCGGCTGACTGTGTTGGTGCCGGCTGCCGCCAGCAGCTCAGGTCGTCTGGACACCTGACAGGCATGCCTCCCAGCACAACCAGAGGGCTGTGCGCCTCCCTGACCTTCACCTGTGAGCTTGGAGCCCGTGTGTCTGGTTCACCCAAACCCATGGTCAGCTGAAGGGTGGGACCAGGGCCCTCAGCCCACTGGGAGTGGGGCCAGGCCAGCTAGGGAGGCCGCTGTCCTTGGATTTTTTGTGGCCTGCTGTGGGGCCCTCAGGTACTCGGGCAGGGAGAGGCAGCGTGGTCCCCGCAGGCCGTGGGCCTCTGGAGCTGTGGTCCGGAGGACAAGGGACCGCGCCTTCCCTCGAGCTGGGGTACGTCCTTAGTGCCCACCATCACACATGAATGCCATGGGGCTCAGGGCCTGAGCCCCCCAGCCTGTCCCTGTGCCAGGTGAAGGTGCAGCTCCTGGGAGGCAGTTTGGGGTGCTGCAGACTTTGGGGCCCATGCCCCCGCACCTCATTCCTGAATCCCAGCCACTTGCCAGGAAGGGCAGCTGCCTTCCCCCCCTGCAGTGTCTGGAGCCTTTGGGCCAGCGTCTTCCTCTCCCGCCCATCAGCAGCGCCCTGTGCACCGGGGAGTTGTGGACACTCTGGAGCAGGGTCCCGCCTGCCTAGGGGCCTGTCCCAGCCCCTGACTCCTAGGAACGACTGTGGACCCCGTGGGCCTCTGTGAGGCTGAGAGGTGGACATGGGCCCTGGGGACAGGAGGCCTGAGCTGGGTGGACCCCGAGGAGGGCCACAGTGGGGGATCCATGAGAGGCTGTGGTGGTGGCGTTGAAGGGAGTTTGGGGACCATAGGGCCTGTCCCCAGGGTGGGCAAAGGGCTCCCTGCGGCAGGTTCCACTGTGGGGCATCTCTTTAATGCAGACTCCTGGGTCCCAGCCAGGAATCTTCTCAGGCAGGGCCCAGGAATCTGCATTTTTAGCAGGCTCCCAAGACAGGCCTCTTGAACATGGGGGGCCCCATGTGGTCAGCAAGATACTGCTGTGGACTCCCTGTGGTGAGGGGACAGAGAGGTGGCAGCTAAAGCAAACTTTGAGAAGTCTGTGCACGCTGGCAGGGGTCTGCCGGGGAGACGGCCCCGCCTACGGATGGGCAGCTGGGTGCCGGTGGCTGCTGTGGGGTCTGTCCCCGGTGCTCCGGGCACGGGCCCCCATGGCCCTCCTCACGGACCCCTCTGTCCAGGCCATCCGCTTCGACTGCCTGGCCTCGGCTCGCTGCCCACCATCTCCTGGTCTGGAGCCCATCCCACTGTGGGAGTCCGTCCTGGCAAGGCCGGTCCCATCGCCGGGGGCAAGCTGGGGATCAGCGTGCTTGCTCGTACGAGGGTCACCGGGAAGCTTTGTTTGCCCGCATTTCCACATGCCTGACTCTCTTCCTGGGCTGACACCAGATACACTGCCGGCCAGTCTGTGAGAACTTGGACTTGGGGGTCCCGATTGTGCCTCGGTTTCCCTTTGGAGGCTGGGGTGAAGGGCACAAGCTGGCTCCCGATGCCCACCGCGCTGCCCGGAGGGAGGGCTAGCCCTAGTGATGTAGCGCAGAGCCCCCCTGGGTCAGGTGCCCTGCCTGCCTGGGGGGCAGGTCAGCAGTGGAAACCTGAGCGGCTGTGGCCCTGGGTGAGCCTGGTCAGGCTGCCGCCTCCCAGCCACCACCCCAGGGGCGCTGGGCCCAGCAGCCCGAGCGGCACAGCAGGCTGGGGCCCCCTTCCTGCAGCCCCGCCCTCTCGAGGAGTCCTGCCCGGCTCAGGGTGTCCTGGTGTTGCTGTGAGCCACCCTGGGGTGCCCAGCCTGCCCAGGGGAGGGGAGCGGAGGGGAGGGGAGGGCATCTCCTGACACCCGGCCTGCCGCCCGCCTGCAGATCTGGTGGCTGGACCCTGAGCTGACCTACGGCAACGCCAAGCCCTTCGTCTTCACGCAGGGCCACTCGGTCTGCAACCGCTCCTTCTTCCCCTGCTTCGACACGCCCGCCGTCAAGTGCACCTACTCCGCCGTGGTCAAGGTCCGGCCCACTTCCCCCAGCCCCGGTGGGGCCGCTGGCCCACAAGGAGCCCACCCTCCTCACTGGGGGGGGGGGCTGCCCTGCAGGGAGAGGGCTGCTTCACTGCTGGGGGCCTGGCCCCAAGATGGGCAGGAGGACCCCGAGAAGGGGGCTCAGACAGGGCTACGGCTTCCATGGTAGGGTCCAGGGCTCCTGGGCCTTGGGGTGGTGGCAGCCCCCACCTAGGGGCAGCAGTTTGCAGACCAGAGCTTAGCTCTGATGGGGGTGACGGGCTCCCTGACCCAGGTTGTGGGGTGCCCTGACAGGGCCATGGGGCTCCCCTTCGAGGACGCTTCAGTGTGGGGTACCCTGAGGGGGAGGGGATGTGGGATTCCTCCATGAACAGGGGTTTTCCTGAGCTGGGTCATGGCCCCCTGACGGGCGGGACTTCTGCACGCAGGCCCCGAGGGGGGTGCAGGTGCTGATGAGCGCCACCCAGAGCACCTACGTGGAGGAAGAGGGCATCTACCGCTTCCGCATGGAGCACCCAGTGCCTGCCTACCTCGTGGCCCTGGTGGCCGGGGACCTGCAGCCGGCAGACATCGGGCCCAGGTAGGGCCTCCTCGTCCTGCTTCCCGTGGCTGCTGCCTGGGGCCCCGGGCCTCAGGCTGGGGGACCCCATGCCACAGGGACCGGCCCTGCCAGGCTCCCCTCGCCTTATGCGCCCCCAAACCAGGCAGCCCTGGCTTCCAACTAGCCGGCACCCTCCTCAAGCCCACGCAGTTCCTTCTGCTCGGAGACAAAAGGAACCAAGCGTCCCCTCAGCGTTCAGTTGGGCCTCTGCCATGGACGGGCCTGCGTGGTGGCCTTCAGGGAGGTGGGGGCGGGACGACTGGCCTTTGGCCAGGCTGGACACGGCGTGGGTGGCCCAGAGCAGAGGGAGGGCCCGGTGGGGCGAGGAGGCAGGGCGGGCCTTAGCCTACCCCCTCTGCCCTGTGACAGGAGCCGCGTGTGGGCCGAGCCGTGCCTCCTGCCCATGGCCACCAGCAAGCTGTCGGGCGCGGTGGAGCAGTGGCTGAGCGCGGCCGAGCGGCTGTACGGGCCGTACATGTGGGGCAGGTGCGTGCGGGGGCACCTGGGGGCCCTGACTGGCTGCAAGGCGGGTGGGTCGGAGGGTGAGTCCCCGCCCTCCTGAGGAGCAGCAGGGGCCCCTGTCCAACCTCCTGGGGAGGAACCGACGCTCACCCCGCGCACCCCAGCCCTCCAACAGCCACGGGCCTGCCCTCCCTCCCGGCAGGTATGACATCGTCTTCCTGCCCCCCTCCTTCCCCATCGTGGCCATGGAGAACCCCTGCCTCACCTTCGTCATCTCCTCCATCCTGGAATGTGACGAGTTCCTGGTCATCGACGTCATCCACGAGGTGGCCCACAGCTGGTTCGGCAACGCCGTCACCAATGCCACGTGGGAGGAGATGTGGCTGAGCGAGGGCCTGGCCACCTACGCCCAGCGCCGCATCACCACCGAGACCTATGGTACTGCCTGGGGCTGGTCCCAGGGCAGGGGTCCCGGGGCAGGGGCGGGAGGCGGGGCGCTGCCCTGGCCTTGTGCTGGCTGGCACCACTGGGGCTGGCCAGGGCGCTGCGGAGGGGCCGGGAGCCAGGCCAGCCTCCAGGGTGCAAGCCCCCTGCCCCTGCTCTGGGGCGTCCAGGACGTGGCCTCAGGTCAGCTCCGCCAGGCTCTGGGCAGCGACAGCCTCCTACATGCCCTGGTGCTCAGGCCTGTCTCCTGCCTCCGTGACTGTCCAGGTGCTGCCTTCACCTGTCTGGAGACAGCCTTCCGCCTGGATGCGCTGCACAGGCAGATGAAGCTGCTCGGAGAGGACAGCCCGGTCAGCAAGCTGCAGGTCAAGCTGGAGCCAGGTACCCTGTCCCCCAGGCCCTGCTTCCCTGTCCCCATCATGGCTGGAGCACTGTGAAGGCCAGGCCAGGGGCCCCCAGCCTCAGGAAGGCCTCCTGAGGCTCCCTCAGCCCGTCGGCGCCTCTCGTGGGCTCTGAGCACCTGCTGCCGTCCGTGGTGGGTAGGCCCTCGGTCTGCCCCAGGCCCCTCGGGCAGACCCCATCCCGTGCTCCCAGGGCATCTGGACGTTTGTGGGACTGTGGCCCTTGGCCCTTCCTGCTCCACCCTGTCCCCTCCCCGGGACAAAGGGGGGTGTCACCCAGAGCCGGTGTTGTTTCAGGGGTGAATCCCAGCCACCTGATGAACCTGTTCACCTATGAGAAGGGCTACTGCTTCGTCTACTACCTGTCCCAGCTCTGCGGGGACCCCCAGCGCTTCGATGACTTCCTACGCGTGAGCAGCCCCACCCTGGACAGGCCCTGCCCCTCCTGCCCCGCCCCTGCCCAGTCCCCGGCCCACTGAGCCCTGCCCACTGAGCCCGGCCCTACCCCTGCAGGCCTATGTGGAGAAGTACAAGTTCACCAGCGTGGTGGCTCAGGACCTGCTGGACTCCTTCCTGAGCTTCTTCCCGGAGCTGAAGGAGCAGAGTGTGGACTGCCGGGCAGGTGAGGCCCGCCGCCTGCCACGTGTCCTGACTAGTCTGCCAGGGGAGTGGCTGGCGTGAGGGGGTGGGGGCCCACCTGCCCAGGATGCCCCCTCTGCCTGGAGAAGCCCCACAGGTCCATCCGCCGTCCTCCAGACGTGCTTGCCACACAGTGTGGGCTTGGGCTAGGAGGCCCTGGAAACAGGATGGTGTGTTTCCCAGCAGGAGGGGGCCCCGGGGGCTTCCAGGAGGAGGTGGCACTTAGGCAGGGCTGACCTATTTAGGCCATCTAGGAAGGGGGCCGTGAAAATGGTGTGTGCGGAAGGCCTGGGGCAGGGGTGGCAAGGTGGAGGAGGGCTGCCTCAGACCGGGCTGCAGCCCAGTGGCCTGCTCATGGGACTCCCCTGAGGGTGACCATGGGGGTCCAAGAACTGAGGGGCAGAAGGAGAGACTGGGTGGTCCCACAGGTAGCAGGGGCCAAGGTTTGCTGGAGGGCAGTGCCATGTGGGGACCATAATACAAGGTTTGTTAAGTGCACCAAGGGTTTGGGGGGTGGGCTCTGCGCACCCCCACAGTTGCCTGGCAGCGGTGGCACTCTCCTGGCATGGTGCAGACACCCCCGCCCCCTGGCACCAAGGTCCAGTTTTAAGTGCCTCCGTTGTCTTGTACCCAGGAGAAGTGCGGGGGTGGGGGGAGAGGATGCTGGGGGTTGTCAACTCGAGCCTCCTGACCTCCCTGTGCCTCCGACAGAAGCCACTTTGGTGGCTTGAAGGGGCAGGTGCTGGAGCTGACCCCAGCCTTCCCACACTGCCCCTGCCCTGGGGGGCCCCCAGCGCTGGAACAGCCACGCCCAGGAACACCCTCAAGCTCTGGGGCCCCCTGGGCAGGCCTGCTCGGGCAGCCGCTCCCTGCCCAGGAGGACCCCAGGATCACACCTCCCTGCAGGGCTGGAGTTCGAGCGCTGGCTCAACGCCACGGGCCCGCCGCTGGCCGAGCCGGACCTGTCTCAGGGATCCAGCCTGACCCGGCCCGTGGAGGCCCTCTTCCAGCTGTGGACCGCGGCGCCCCTGGACCAGGCCGCCGCCTCCGCCAGCTCCATCGACATCTCCAAGTGGAGGACCTTCCAGACGGCGCTGTTCCTGGACCGGCTCCTGGACGGGTCCCCCCTGCCCCAGGGTGGGTCCCACGGCGGGCCTCAGGGCTGCGGGGCGGTGGGGGAGGGGCGCGCCCGCCCGCCCTGACTGCCCTCGGCCCGCAGGGGTGGTGACGAGCCTGTCCCAGTGCTACTCCTCCCTGCTGGACTCCATGAACGCCGAGATCCGCATCCGCTGGCTGCAGATCGTGGTCCGGAACGACTACTACCCCGACCTGCACCGGGTGCGGCGCTTCCTGGAGAGCCAGGTGTGGCCCCGGCCCGGCCCTGCCCTCCCGCTCCTCCCTCAGCTGGCTCTCTGGTCTGGCTGCTCCTGCCGGGCGTCCCGGAGAACAGGGTGGGGAAGACATAGCACCTGGGGCGGGTACCACATGGGAAGAGCGCAGGCACCGCCGGCCCTCGCGGAGGCCATGTGCGGAGGATGAGCCCGGCAGAGTCCGTGGTCGAGGCCCCTGGGTCTGGCCTGGGCACCAGGGGCGCCGGAGCTTCTTGGAGGCCCAAGGGCCCCAGGCCTTCAGGAGCCGTGGCCTCTCTGCCCACCCAGGCTCCCTGGCGATGGGCCATTCGTGGGGGTCAGAGGCCAAAGGGGCTCTTTCCTTGGTCACCGTGGGCTCCGCCTGGCGGGTGGAGTGGTGGGAGGGGCCCGGGAGCAGCCAGGGTGGGCGGGCTGGTGGGAGGGGCCGGGAGCAGTCAGGGTAGGCGGGCTGGTGGGAGGGGCCAGGGGGCAGTCAGGGTAGGCGGGCTGGTGGGAGGGGCCAGGGGGCAGTCAGGGTGGGTGGAGTGGTGGGAGGGGCCAGGGAGCTGTCAGTGCGATCCCACCCCCACCCCCACCCCCACCCCGGCCCGCAGATGTCCCGAATGTACACCATCCCGCTGTACGAGGACCTCTGCACCGGCACCCTCAAGTCGTTCGCCCTTGAGGTCTTCTGCCAGACGCAGGGCCGGCTGCACCCCAACCTGCGCAGGACCATCCAGCAGATCCTGTCCCAGGGCCTGGGCCCTGGCGCGGAGCCTGGCACGGAGCAGGGTGGGGCTGGAGCCGACGCCGAGGTGGACACGGACACCCCGGCCCTGCTGCTCGGGGACGAGGCCCCCAGCAGTGCCATCTCTCTCAGGGACGTCAACGTGTCTGCCTAGCCCTGACCTCCCAGACACCACGATCGTGCCTTCGGTGGCCCCGGCCGGCCATGGCTGTGTGTCAGCTCTGGCCGTGAGCTCTGCCTGGGCCACACACGGCCTCTGGGGCTGCTCCCGGGGACCTCCTCGTGGCCAGCCGAGGCCCTCGGACCTGGCCCCTAGCCTGCTTGCACTGCAGCCCTGGCCGGCCAGCACACGCCACGCCCTCTGGTCTCGACACTGGCTGCCGGCGCTGCCCCCGGGCTGACAGCCCCATGGCCCCATGGTGACCACCACACTGTGCCTTATACTTGCTGGGAGTCCTGGGCTGCGCTGTCCCCACAGCGGGCCTCCCACAGAGCCCTGCCCCTGGGGTGAGTGGCATTGGTTGGCCTCTGGCAGAGGAACAAGGACACAGACATGCCCTCAGTGTGGGGGCAGGGGACACTGAGGAGAGAATGGACATCCCTGGGGATGAGCCCCTGGAAAGCCTTAGCCCTGCAGGGAGCACGGGGCCCCAGGCCAGGGTGTCCTGGGTCTTCTGGGGCCGGTGCCGCTGTGCCCGAGGGGACGGGGTAGGTGGAACTGGTGCTTTGTGGGCCCGCCATGTGGGGGGAGGCCTGGGGACCCTGCGCTCAGAGCGTGGCCACTCAGGGGACTGCTGCAACAGGGTCACCGTGATTGTCCCATTAAACCTCCCCTCTGAAAATGACCTCCCAGCTTGGTCATCCCTCTGCTTGTCCTCCACACCTGCCTGGCCGCTCCGGAGTGGGGCCAGGTGCAGGCCGCACCTGGCCCTCGGACACACAGGCCCCTGGCCAGAGGAGGGGGTGCAGAGTGGGGCCGAGGGTCTTCCCCTGCACTCTGGCCACTCCAGGCTGTCCTGGCTCTGCCCAGAAGCCTCAGGTCTGAGGACCAGCAGCAGGCTGACCTTGACCTCCCCAGCCCCTTGGCTGGGTCTCTGGGACCTCCCATTGGGTCCTCAAACACCAAAGCAAAAGAGGCCACTTGTTACTCCCCCAGGGGCTGTGCTCAGGGTCAGTCCCCCACCCCAACGAGTAAAGGAAGCGGTGAATGTCAGAGGGTCAAGGTGGTGGGTTGCGGGGGCAGTAGGGGTGGTAGCACAGGTGCCGTAGAGACTGGTACAGGCTGGGCTGAGAGGAGTGACGGGTGGGGCCGTACTCAGGGCGTTACCACAAAGGATGGCTGAGCTGCGGCTGCAGCTGAGACGCAGCCACTGAGTCCCCACGGCAGCCGCGGGCTCAGGCTGGCAGCACCGGTGCAGTGTGGTCACAGCTCCCGTGCCAGGGCTGCGTGCTCTGGTCCAAAGTGACCTGGGACCCGACCTGCTGGCCAGACCCAGGCACAGAGGCCACACCCCCTCACAAGGGGCCAGGATGTGGCAGGAAAAGAAATGGGCCAGAAACCCTGGGTTGCCACATCGAACCCCTAGGTCACCAAATGCCCCAGCAACTCTTCCCTGCACTTCAGACCTCCCCGACCCCAGAGGTGGCCCAGTCCCCGCCCAGGCATGGCACAAGTGCATGCCCAGGGTCTCCGTGGTCTCCAGGAATGAGGATCCCTATGCCCACCCTGCACCAGGTGTAGGTGGGGCCCCACCCCCACCCAGACAGTTCACCCCCATCCTCCTACCCAGGAAACAGGAACTAGGTCATTGCAACATCCTGGGGAAGGGGGACACAGGAGGCACCTTGCAGCACCCGCCCCATAGCCACCTGGAACCTTGCCAGGTAGGCACTGCAAGAGGCATGTCCCCAAGTGGGCGCCCCAGTCCTCGGCGTACTGGGGCCCTTGGCTCCACCCTTGAGGGTACGCCCTCATCCTGGCTTCTTGCCCCTCTAACATGGTGCTGGCCAAGAAGGTCTCCTTGGGGACCCCACCACTCAGCCCCTGCTGAGGTTGCGTGCAAGTCTCTGGTCCCAAACCGTTGGTCCGGCTCTGGGTTTCTTCGGCAGTTCAGCTTGCGCAAAGCCGTGGTCTCAACACGCGCTCGGGGTCAGCTCCGAGGGCCCACAGCCCTGCTGGTTGGGTGCCGCTGAGAGGGGCTCCACCCCGTGGGCCCAGGACCACCCCCCACCCCAGCCAGCCTCTCCCTCCTTTGGGGAGCTCAGAAGGTGCTCCCAGCAGTCCCAACAGAGGGGACAACACCCACAGCGATGCTGCCTTTGCCTCGTGTGTTCCGGCTGGGCTTTACCCTCCGGGGCGAGCAGGGTGCTCTCGGCCTGGGCGTCCCTGCACCCCTGGCCTTTCTCCACTCCTTCCCTCCCAGTTCGCAAACCCGGAACGCCTCCCAGCCCGTCTCTTCCTGGTGGTATCTTGCCCCACACGGCCGGCGTGCGCGATCAGGACATGCTGCCAATGGCTCCCAGCTTCTCCGCTGACCGAGCTGTTCAAGATGTCACCTCCTCGCGAGTCATCGCGGCTGTTTTCCCAAATGTTCCACGGTTGCCCGACAGCTTGCCAACATTCCCGCCTTGGGTGATGGGCCCCAGGCAGCCCCCGGGCGGGCAGCGCACACCCCTCTGTTGTTAGGGCAGCAGCCTCCCCAAGGGGCTGCTTTCCGGACCATGCTGGCCGAGGTGCACGCACTCCGGCAGCGAACAGCTCTGGAAGGCCAGCGTTCCGAGGCAGAGAGCTTTAGTTGCCGCTAGTGCTACTTTTCCGCTTCAGGCCGGCAGCGGGGTGGGCGTCTTCCTGCCACCGGGTGTTCAGGGAGCCGTGCTGAGGGAGGCCAGGACGTCTCGAGCGTCCCAGGCACCTTGCCACTGATACACTGGTGATGGGATGTGTGGGGACCACGTGCCCCTTCTGTTCATGTGGCCTCACACAGCCACGTGCATGGAAGTGGCACAGGTAACTCCCGCAAGGGCTGGGGGCAGGATGCTGGGGGACAGCTGCGTTTTCAGGACAGAAAGCAGAGGAGTGCTGAGGTGGAGGAGGGTGGAGTCCATGGAGCTGGGGGTGCTGTCCAGACAGGAGGGGAGGGGCTGCTGGGACCCAGGAAGGTGGGGCCTTGAGCAGATGGCGTCCTTGGGGCACGTTGGAGGGCTGAAGCCTAGGACGGGTGAGGGAGCCATGGGCTTGGGTGTGGGGTCTGCACTGCCTGCAGCCTTCTGGGCCCAGGGGTCCAGCTGAGGCATCCTGTGTCCCTAGTCCACGTCCTGCACAGTCCAGGCCCGTCCTGGGTGCTTCTCTCTGGTCCCCCAACTCTTACTGGTGTAGGCCCCCCTGTTCTAAGCCATATGCCTGGGGCAGAAGCCCTGGGAACTTCAGACCCAAAGTTACAGCTCACCCTTGGGAGCAATCAGTGAGTGTGGGGAGGGCTGCACGACAACGCACCGAACCAACACCCGAGCAGTCAGCTAGTGGAGGAAGCAGAAGAGGCTTTGCAGCCGAGGGCATGAACACCTCCGCCACACCAGGGGCTGGAAACCTGCCATGGGACAGGGATTGGCACGGAGACAAAGCGGGTGTGAGAGAGCCGGTCAGGGACCTGGAGCTGTTGGGAGGGGCGACTACAGAAGGTGAAAACTCAGTAAATGCTCAAAATGAAGACAAGGCCCGTGGGCTGGAAGAGCAAGACAGGTGCTCCCGGGTCAGCAAAGGGATGAGGGAAAGCCCACAGAAAAAGGTCAGGCAGGGATTTACTGGAGACCTGGGGGTCACAGGGAGACAAAGCCGCAGGGGAAAGTTCAAATCGATCAAGGCACCCTCACTCTCCACATGTCCTTCATTCCACCCCCAGGGGGCCTCTCCCCTCCCCCACTAGGCCTCCCCAGCCAGGCCTCCCCACCTGTGGCTGCCACGCTCCCGGCAACCCGCCTGCCCCGGTACCCATGGAAGTGTTCTCCCTGCCACACTCCCCTGTACTTAGAAGAGCCTGATGTTCGCACTTAAAGCTATGTATTTTTTCCACTTTCTCTCTGTGGACCTTGAGAAAGAAAATGCCTTTTAAGGAGGGTCCCTGATAGCTGAAATTTAAAAAAAAAAAAAAATACTGTGCCCAGAAGTCATTTCTGCGCAGGAGCCCCTCGTGCAAGCTACACTCAAGAGAGCAGCTTGCATGGAGCTGTTGCCTGCGCTGAGTCTTGCTGCTCAGACGTCCTTATAAAGGGGCTCCTGGGATCCTATGGCAGCCAATAGGATTGAGGTTCTCCCCCTCCACACGCACACCTTCTTCATCAACCAATCAGAGCAGCTCCATTCTGACCAATCAGGATAGTGTCCCTTGGCACAATTAATTTGGAAATGTACAGACCAATCAGGGACCGGGGGTGGGGACTTCTTGCTATATAAGCCAGCTCCCCGTTGGTTAGGAGATCGAACTTTTCTTTTTTGCTGGAGTCGTGGTTCCTATATTTGGCTCCGCAGTGCAAAGCTGTTTAGCCAGCGAGGGTGTTGGTTGCTGTGTCGCAATTGAGTTGTGCACCGAATAGTTTTCTTCTTTATTGCATCCCAAATGGGAAATTCTTGGCAGTGTTGGACTGGTGCTGAGAACTACTGGTTGACATCTCTAAAGAGTCAGCTGGTAAGACCCAGAGAGAATGAAAGCCCCAGAAGAAGGGAATGGCCACTAAATGCGGGGCTTGGCCAGGCTGTCCATGGCAGCCCAGCCTCTCAGCCAGGGTTTAATGGGATCACCGCAGCATGCAAAGATCACTACCCCGCCCCTCTGCCCAGACAACCTTTTTGTTCAGAAATGAAGGAGCAAGCCGACAAAGATTCCACCCTGCAATGACTACGGCAGCACCCACCTGACACAGGGGATGACGAGTACCTGACACAAGCTTATGTTCAAGTGTTACTGGCTCTGAGTGTGCCCGCCTAGGGTCAGCTGCAGTGTGTGGGTTCTTGACTTTGTGTAGGAAAGATTTCACAACATGAGTCCAGGTGACTATGAGGAACCATTTATTAAAGCTGCAGACGGTGAAACAAGGAAGGACTTAGCATAGAGGAAGCAACAGGAGAGCCCAGGCTGGGCTGCCTTGGCTCGCTGGGAAGTCAGAGAAAAGGGGGCTTTGGGGGCAGGTGGGACCAGCTGCCTATAGAGTTTAGGAGACGCCTGCATGGAAAGAAGGAGGTGGGGAAGGGGATGGTGCAAGGTGCTCCCCAGAAAGCTGGGGCTGGGTTCTTTCTCTTGAGGCTCTTACCCCTTTCTTGCACGCAGGAACCTTAGGGGAAGTCTCAGGGGAGGGTCTGTGAAGAGTCAGCAGTTCCCCAGGTGTGCCCTTTCAGGGTCAAAGTCTCCACTGATTAGTCTGTGCCACAACAGGGGTCCTTCAGTCATTGCAGTTGGTTCTGGCATCTGCCCACCTGGTTTTGCTGCTTTGGGGGGTCCTGGAGCTGAAACACAACTGGGGCCTACGTGTTCTCGCGAGGGAGGTGAACTTTTGTATCTGGCTGTAAACTGCTCAGCCATCGTGTTCAAGTATGTCTCAGTTTCCCTATGCCACTTGCCAAGGAATTTTCCTGGTTTCTTACTATCCTGTTGCAAAAGGACTGGAGTCAACTGAGAGGATTACATGTATTGCGTTCATAACAGAACTTAGGAACACAACCATTTGGGAACAATAGTTGCGGGGGCATCCTATAAGGAGCATGTGTTTAATTTTTATAAAAATTCATTTGAACCAAAGAGGATACACCTGGAAGCACGATCTCAACAGATTGAGGTAAGCACTTCCATAGTAGTTTTATAAGGGAGTTAAAAAACCAAAATTTAATCTAAAACGTCCCCCCAAAAGAATGCACTGCTCCAGTAGCAGTAAGCAAAGTGAACGCGGTTTGCCTGGGGTGGGAATGCTTGCTGTCCGCCTCATGGAGCCGCGGGTGTCCCACTGCCCTGGGCCGCCAGGGCCGCCACCTCCTCCTTTCGACGCTCCTTTTTAAGTCTGTAGAATGCGGCTGTGATACCTACCTGCTGTGGGTGTGTGAGGAGCATACGAACTAGCCCTCTGGGGTGGAACCCTCCTCACTTCTGCAGGATCGTCCATGGCTGCGCGTAAGGCCATCCTTTTACTACGAGTCCCGTAAGCTTCCTAAAGTGACGGCCCCCAAAGCCAGTCCTTGCAATTCCACAGGGCCTCTGGGCTGTCTCACCCGGCGCTACGCCCCGCGGGCACCGTCTCTCTTTCTGAATCGCGACTAATCACCGAGTGCCTTCTAAGAAACTACATCCTCCTCCACTGCTGGTTCAAAGGCTGGGCCTCTGACCTCACTGTGTCACCCCAGCTTGAAAGACCTACGTCTGAGCCCAAGCAAAAGCAATCCTAGTGAAGCAAGAAGCTTGGAGGAGCAGGGAGAGAATAAGTCTCTGGCTGGCCGCTTTCCTTCCTGGGATCGCGCAGGAAGGGAAGGCGAAGCGCAGGTTCTGCAGCCAGAGTGAGTCCTTGAGCAGGCCCTGAAATCACTGTGCTCACCTCCCCCCAGCACCGAGCGGCCACGAGCTATAGCTGCACGTCCAGCAGGTCCCTGTCCAGCCCATCAGGACCAGAAGCCCGGCCACCTGCCCTGGAGGCAGCGTCTGATCCCAGATTGCCTTAAGCCAGCTTCCCAGGGTTGGGGGAGGCCCTCCCCCACCCCACCGGCCCGGGCCGTCTCATTCTCCAGGACCTCTGGGTACAGCAACAACACCAGGGAATACCTCGCGCGGCTCCTGACTCCCCTGCTCAAGTGGATCTCCCATTGGCTCCGCCTACACGGGAGGACCCGCCACCGCAGGCCGGAAGAAGAGGCGCGTCCTTGGAGGCCGCGCTGCACGCTGGGATCTGTAGTCCACGGCGCGACGTCGGCCGAGGCGGTCTCTCTGGTATCTTCGGCCCCAGAGTGCGCGAGTCCAAGCGGTCCCAACGGCTCGGCCGGACGCACACAGGCCCAAGGACAAGACAGCCGCCGGCTTCCTCGAGCTTGAACCTCCGCCGGAACAGTTCCGGGTCCCTTTGGCCCGGAAGGAGAAATGCAGCTTCGCGACAGCCAGCCCGGGAGCCACGCCCCCGAGGAGCTAGGAATCCTACCCTTACGCTCGGGTACGATTGGGCTACGGCGTCATGTGACCATACGCGCCGCTCCTGGTTGGCTGCAGCCTCGGAACCCCGCGGTTACCGGGACGACGGAGCGGAGGCGAGCGGCGGCATAGGCGCTGCTGGTGACGCGGTAGAGCGCCCGGTGGAGTTGGGGAGCATCTGGCATCCCGGGGGCCGTATCGGACTCAGCCTCCTGCCGGGCTGTGCTTCCCCCTCGGCCGTGCTCGGCCCCCGGGCGTGAGTTGCACATGGGAGCCCAGGGCGCCCAAGATGCGGGCGCCGGCCAGGGAGCTGTTCCGGGACGCCGCCTTCCCTGCCTCGGACTCCTCGCTCTTCTCCAGCTTCTCCACGCCGCTGGCCCAGTTCCGGGAAGACATCACGTGGAAGCGGCCCCAGGTAAGCGGCTGCGAGGTCCTGGGTCGGGCCTGTGCCTGTTGGGTCCTGCCGGGGTGCACGAGCGGAGGCTGGGCGGAACGGGGACCGGGTCCGCGAGGTGTGGGCACCCGGCAGCAGCAGGGTCTGCGCTACTGCCCTCGGGAAGGGGTTCCCAGGCTCCCGACCGCACGTGGCAGCTCCTCCTGAAGCTTACTCGGGTGCGTCGGGCCCCGTGCTCGCGGCCCGCACCTGTGAGAGTTCGGTTCCGAAGGAGAGTGAGGCGCCCCTAGACGAGTGTGCGCACAGGCTCAGAGCCAGTGCCCTCTCCTGCGTCTGCTCCGCAGGGCATCAGCCGGGACTTGGCCTCGAGTTCGCAGGGCTCCTCTGTGTCCTGTGCTCGTGGCAGCGAGGTCCTCTGATATTCCAGTGGGAGGGCCAGCCAGGCTGAACCTACAAAGCAGAGCCACCTGGCCGTGCAGATTTCTCTTTTGGACGTACTGCACCTGCGCTTTCAGATGTGAACATTTTAAGGTGGCAACTTAAAGGGATGCTCTGGCCGAGCGCTATGTTAACATCTTTAGAAGTGGTTAATCCGTGTGCTGCGTGAGACTGTCTGTGGAAGAAGCCTGCCTTCCCGGGTGTACTGGCTGCCGGAGCCTTTTGGGGGCAGCTCCGCCTGGAGTTAATCATTCCTGGGCTTGGGAGGAGGCAGGCCAAGACTTGGACGGCCTTATAGGCCGCACCAGCGGAATTTGGGTGAAAATGGATCTTGGTTGCAGTGGGTAGACAGGAGAGGGTGTTCTGTAGAGGAATGCTTCAACTGTGTGTCGCTGCGAAGAAGGTCAGTGTTACCTGCCAGGTGGGAAACGGGTGGCCGGGGCAAGAGTGTGAGGGAGCCACTGCAGCGTCCCTGAGAAGAGCGAGGGGGCCCCAGTTAGCATGACGCTGTGAGCACTTCGATGGGTCCCAGTGACCCGTTACAAGTAGAGGGCAAGGATAAAGGAGGGACCCAAATGACTTCCTGGTTTCTGGCCTGAGCTCCTGGGTGGGGGTGGTCCCATTTGCTGTACTGGGGGGAAGTGGGAGTGGGGGTCTAGGGCCGGTTTTGTGTCTTGATCGGTGCTCTCAGGAGGCAGGGGTGCAGGGCCAGCTGAGCAGAGGCTCGGTCTGGGGACCCGGACTGCTGGGGTCAGGGGGCAGCCCCCACTGTTCTGGTGCTGTCGGACGTGGGGAAAGAAGAGGACACAGAGACGCCTGTTGGGTTTGACAACACGGGGGTGGCACTGGTCAAGGCGCTTGGAGGTGTGAAGCTGGGGAGGCTTCAGGTGGAAGGAGGGGGCAGGGGTGGCCGCCCTCTCCTGAAGGTTGTCGGTGGAGGGAAGGTTGGCAGCGGAGGGAAGTCTAGAGGGACGTGGTGCTGAGGGGCAGTGTCCCCCTCGTGCCTTACGCTGGAGGGACGCTGCCCGCAGAGGGGGCGGAGGGAGGAGTCCAGGCAGGGCAGGCGGCTCTGACAGAAGCATGAGGTGGGGACGCCCGGGGACAGGCGGAGCTGGGCAGCGGTGCAGCACAGGGCCCTCTCGGAGAGACGGTGGGATGTCCAGCAGGTCAGAAGGCCTCTTTGAGGCTGACCGTTAGGGGTTGAAGTGAAACTTTTCCAGATGAACATTTAGCTGTTTCGAGAAGGGGTGGTAGCGTTCATCCAGAGCTGGGGGTGTGTCTCTGTCCACCTTCCCCCCAAATCTAAGCAGGACGGACAGTGTGCGTGAGCAGAAAGGCTTCCCCTGCTGTCGCCTCAGTCCTGTGTTCTTCCTTTGAAAGAGCAGCCAGGAGACACGCCGCAACTCTGGACACTTTTCTCTGTTTCAGGAAATTTGTGCCGCGCCCCGGATGTTTCCAGATAACCCGCAGGAAGGGCAGGTGAAGCAAGGGCTGCTGGGGGACTGCTGGTTCCTGTGCGCCTGCGCCGCCCTGCAGAAGAGCCAGCACCTCCTGGACCAGGTGTCTGTCTTCCTGTCTGCTGTGCACAGGAAGGAAGTGGGGCCAGGCAGCTGAACCCCCGTTCTGCGGGGCTCTGCCGGGCTGCTCAACAGGCAGTGGGGAGCTGGTGCTGGGCTCCCAGGCCTCAGGGGCCCCCTCTCCTGCAGGAGAGCTTTCCGCCTGCCTCTGCGCCCCCCGCCCCCAGGGCTCTCCTGTGAACTAGAAAGACAGATGCGCCAGCCTGGATCGAAGGGGCTGGTTTAGAATAAGCGCCCCTGGCTAGTTGATTTTGAACAGGTTTTGAATGCAGGTTGGCCAAAGATGATTGAAACTGTGTCTGGTGCTTGGCAGACACGGCAGGGCAGGCGTAGGAGGGCTGCTCACACTCCGCCCCCCACCCCGGAGCATCCACCGCCTGCTGCCTGGCTCCTCGCTAACTGTCTCTGAGGAGGCAGCAGCAGCCTCTGGCAGCGGGGCCCCATCCAGACCCCCTCCCGTGGCCCAGGCCCACGACAAACACACCGCATCGCTGGCTCTGGCCTTTGTCTCACTGATGAGGGCACTGGCACCGTGGTCATTGGTCTTCCGGTTGGCCAGTGGCGGAGCCCCATGAATCATCCAGGTGCAGCCCCCACCGCCTCTTGGGTCGGAGCACCCAGCCCGGCCGTGAGCACGTGGGTCCCGGCACAGCCACAGTCTGGAGCTCTCGGCTCTGGGGGGTGGTTGCCGTGCCTGCGATGACCTGCTGTCTGCTCTGTCGGGAGCTGGTCTCTTGCTTACAAAAGTCACGTTGGTTTTGGATTCAGGTCGAGGGCCCATTTGGGCCAGGAGAACATACGATTGACATCAAACTTTGAGACACTTGGCTACCTCACTATGGTTTTTAAATATTTTACTGATGCATCTGTGGGCTTCCTGTCCATGGGGTGGTTTCCCGTGAGCACTGACCCCGAGTGTGGCGTGAGGTCGGACCCTTTGCCCACCGCAGGGCACCGGGGGATGGCGCAGCTTGGTCACACTCTGGCGGGGACGCCTGGAGGGCGCTGCGTGGCACGTGTCTCATGGTCTCCTTTTCCTTTTCCCCCGTGCGCGGCAGGTCATCCCTCCCGGACAGCCGAGCTGGCTCGACAAGACGTACCGTGGCTCCTTCGCCTGTCGGGTCTGGCAGTTTGGACGCTGGGTGGAGGTGACCGTAGATGACCGTCTGCCTTGTCTTGCAGGGAGACTCTGCTTCTCCCGGTGCCAGAGAGAGGATGTGTTCTGGCTGCCGTTGCTGGAGAAGGCCTACGCCAAGTACGCGTGCCGGGGGGCTGGGGGCCCCCTCCGCCCCAGGCTGCCCCCAGGAGCACGTCTCCGCTCCCCCTGGGCTGCAGCTCCCTTGTCACTTCCAAGTGTCCGGTTGCCAGACCTGGGGTGGGGCTGACCGGTCCAGAGGCAGACGTCTGGTTCCTGGCCTGTGGTCGCCTCCCTTTCCCAGCGCCCGTTGCGCAACTGGGTGTGAAGAGTGACCATGTATTTTCTTCCTTGCTCTGTCCTCAAACCCCAGCAAGAAAGGTCCCTCCACCCGTTTGTTCCTCACCACTGGAGACAGGCGGCCTCTTGCAGGCCGCCCCGGTGGTGGTAACCGTGTCTGTGGTGGCCCAGCCCGAGCCTCGCAAGGAGTCTGCGCAGAGGCCCCTCCCTCGAGGGTGCGCCTGCCCTCTCGCTGGCGGGGCTGGGCCGGTGGACAGGCCTTTGCACAGAGGAAGGGGGGCCACATGAGGGGTGCAGAAGGGGGTCTGCACGTGGGCAGAGGCAGCAGGACGGGGCTGGGACGCTGCATGGCAGCCAGCGAGGGCACGATCACGTGTGGCCATGGTGAAGGGGAGGCGGCAGCAAAGAGCAGGGACTGAAGGGGGCGGGCTAGGGGGTCAGAGGGCCATCCGGGGAGTCCTGGACTGGGGGGTGTAGGGGGAGGCGGCACGCCGCCTCTGTGCTGAGGCCACTCCCTGCCCGTCTCCTAGGGTCCACGGGTCCTACGAGCACCTGTGGGCAGGGCAGGTGGCGGACGCCCTGGTGGACCTCACTGGTGGCCTGGCCGAGAGGTGGAGCCTGAAGGGCCTGGCCTGCGGCAGCAGCCCGCAGGGCGGGCCCGGCAGCCCGGAGCCCAGGACGTGCCGGCAGCTGCTCAGCCTCAGGAAGCGGTGTTCCCTCAGCTGCTCGGTGTTCAGCCCCAGAGCAGGTGAGCCGGCGGCGGCCTTGGACCCCGGGAGGCACGCGCTGGGCCCTGTCCTCCGCACATTTGTCCTGAGCTGGCGTCCAGCTGTGTGACCTCGACCTGCTTCCCGCCCCTCTCCAAAGGAAGGGGCCCCTTCTCGCTGACCAGGACTCGTCCTGGGGTGGGCAGGAGCTCATGGGGGGTCACTGCTGTGCGGAGATGGTCAGGCAGCATGTGGGGGCACCGTCTCTGGCTCAGTGGGCGGCCTGCAGGGTCAGCTCCCTCGGACGGAGCTGCTCCCAAAGCTTTTCACAAACGCGCACGGTTTGCATCTTGCGTGCTGCGCCGTTTCCTGTGCGACATGGGCGTTGCCGGCTTCTCACCTCATTAGTGCGCCTGCCCCGGCTTCGGTCACCCTCCCCTGGACGCCGGAAGCGGCTGGTCTTCCCGGCTTCGTGTTGTCATGAGTAACGCAGCACTTCAGGTTCAAACCTTCCCATTGAGGCTTGTTTTCACAAGGGAGTTTCTGGTCAAAAGCTGGCGGTTGGAATAAACCAGCCCGTGCTGACAGCTACGCTGCCCCGGTGCGTGTGCAGGCTCCTCCCCTGCGGGCGGGCAGACACAGGACTGCCGCGGGCCCCCCGGAGCCCCGTGAAGTGGGACAGGGCTGGGGATGTGGGAGGGACGGCCAGCACGGCCGCCACAGAGCTGGTCTGAGCGGAGCAGGTGGAGGCGGTCCCGGTGTTTCTTCCCTCTGCTCTGGGCCCCGCCCCCCGCCCTCCTCCCCCCGCCCCCCCCTGCGGGGCCTGCCCCTGGTCTCTGGGTGGGGGGAGTCCACCATCCTCAGGCCTCCGCACTTGCCACTGCCTGACCGCCCCCCGGCCGGCCTTGCTGAGAGGCCACCCTGCCCCCCGGCGGTGCCAGGGGTGGTGCTTCTGAGACGCGGGCCTGCGCCAGGCGTCCTGCGTGGCCATGTGGCCCGGCCGGGGTCCCTTGTCCGTCCAAGCATGACTGAGCCCCAAAAAGGGGATGAGCTCCGCCAGGCCTGGTCCCGCTGAGCCGAAGTCCCGCCCCGGGCCCCTCGCTGGGACTCTGCGTTGCCCAAGGCCGCTGCTGAGCTCGCTGTCCACGGGGGTCAGTGGGGCCACAGCTGGGTGGGCCGGACCGGCCCCCGGGGACGGTGACAGAGCTGTTCCTCGCCCAGGTGCCAGGGAGTTGGGGGAGTTCCACGCCTTCGTCGTCTCGGACCTGTGCGAGCTCCAGGGCCGGGCTGGTCAGAGCGTCCTGCTGCTGCGCATTCAGAACCCCTGGGGCCGGCGGTGCTGGCGGGGACCCTGGAGAGAGGGGTGAGTGCGGCGGTGAGGGAACTTACCATCGTGGGGTGGGGTGTGGGTGCCTGGGCCCTGGTGCCACGCCTGGTTCTGTGGTGGGTTTGTGGGTTTTTTTAAGATTTTATTTATTTATTTTTAGAGAGGAAAGTAGAGAGAAAGAGAGGGAGAGGAACATCGATGTGTGGTTGTCTCTTGAGCACCCCCTACTGGGGACCTGGACCACAACCCAGGCATGTGCTCTGACTGGGAATCGAACCTACAACTCTGGTTCGCAGGCCAGTGCTCCCTCCACTGAGCCACCCCAGCAGGGGCCTGTGGTGGTTTCTGTGGTCAGGCAGTGCTGGGTCGTCCAGCAAGGCCTGCTTGGCCCTAGGTGGTCTCAGGAGGGTGCCTGTGGAACAGTAGACACACAGCCGGGCTGAGAGACAGGGACCTGTGGGGTGCTCACGCCCCATCCTCAGCTGAGCTTTAAGACCTGTCACTAGTGGGCAGAGGCCCTGGCACAGCCCCCTTAGACGGCTGAGGTAGAGGGCAGATCCCACACTCAGCTCCACCTGAGGTGACAGGCAAGCATGGTCTGTCACTGCTCACTGACCGTCTGCTCAGCTGGCCACGTGGTGGAAGGAGAGGTGGTGGCCCTGAGGACAGTGCACCCCGGAGTGGGCCTGAGCTGGGTGGGGGGCGTGGAGCTGGGCCCCGAGGGGCCGCTGGGCCGTGGCTCTCAGGGTGCCCTGTGCCCTTCCGGGTCCCTGTGCCCCACCACGGTCAGTGCTGTCCCTCAGAGGAGAGCTGTCCGCTGACCCAAGGTCCCTTCCAGGGGCGAAGGGTGGAGCCAGGTGGACCCTGGGGCCTCGCAGGCCCTGCTCTCCCAACTCCGGGAGGGGGAGTTCTGGGTGGAGGAGGAGGAGTTTCTCCGAGAGTTTGACGAGGTCACCATTGGCTACCCGGTCACGGAGGCTGGCCACCTGCAGAGCCTCCACTCAGGTAACCAGCACCCCACCCCGGATGGCCTTGGCCTCCTGAATTCGGGCCAGAGCAGGCGCCGTGTCTCCCTGTGGTCGCGCCCAGGGCAGGGGGCTGGTGTGGGAGGGTGGGGCGCTCAACATGAGGTGTGCTCCTGCCCTAGAAAAGGTGCTGAGCCACACGCAGGAGCTGCTGGGGGCCTGGGTCCCGGGGCAGTCCGCGGGGGGCTGCCGCAACAACAGCAGCTTTCCCAGCAACCCCAAGTTCTGGCTGCGGGTCTCGGAACCGAGCGAGGTGTGTGTCGCCGTCCTGCAGAGGCCCAGGAGGTGCACGGTGGGCTGGGCTGGCCGGGCCCCAGTCGGGGACGACCGTGCTCTGTGGAGCCCGGCAAGCGTTCCCGGCAGGGACTACCCGGCCGTGGGCCTGCATCTCTGGAAGGTAAGTCCATTGGGCCAGCGTTCTGCTCACTAGGGCTGGGATCCGGGACGGGAGGACCCCACCTGCCCTGGCCATCCTGGGGTCCCGTGCCTGCTGACGCCCCGCAGACCCGGCACCGATCCGAGTCGGCAGGACTGCGTGCCTGCCTTGCCCGGACCTGTCCGGGCTGGAGGAATCCAGAACCAAAGCCCCCGGCAGAGCCAACTAGTGGGTCGGCCCGTGGCTGCGGCTCCTCCCTGTGAGCCCAGGTCGGCCACTTCACCCCCCCTGCTCCCTCCGTCCCCTCCCTGCTGAGTTGGTTGGTGACACCTGGTCTTGAGGGGCTGTCCAGGGAGCCGCCTGGCACCTGATGGAGATGCCTGCCCTGCTCCCCTGGGGACAGGAGCCTGGCCGGTGCAAGGACACGCCACCTGCGTGAGCGCAGTTCGGATGGCTCACGTCACAGTGTCCCCACCCCCTCGTGGGCGTGGTGCACTTCCCCCTCCTGTCCTCCCGAGGAGGGGCTGCTGGCGGGCCTTTTCCCCAGCAGCCTCGGGCCCCCTGTGCCATGGGGCCCAGGCCTGTCCACCTTGGGATCTCCCGCAGCAGGAGGGCTAAGCGCGGGCCCAGGTCACGGGCGTTTTTGGCGGGCCCCTGGGAGGCAGGTGCTTTCCTGCATTAGCTCCCTTGAAGAGAGGCCCTGAGGCTGGAGCGGAACGGGGCAGTGTCCAAGTTTCTGCTCGGCCCCTCTCCGCAGGTGGAGAAGCGGCGAGTCAGCCTGCCCAGGGTCCTGTCCGCACCCCCCGTGGCCGGCACCACCTGCCACGCGTACGACCGCGAGGTCCACCTCCGCTGTGAACTGGGCCCTGGCTACTACCTGGCCGTCCCCAGCACCTTCCTGAAGGGCGTGCCGGGGCAGTTTCTGCTCCGGGTCTTCTCCAGCGGGAGCGTCTCCCTCAGGTGAGGGTCGGCAGGGCCGGCTCGGCAAGGGCAGGTTCAGGCCGTGCCCCGGGTCCTGCCGTGGTCAAGGCCGCCGGTCTACGCCTCCAGCGCCGGCCTGTGCTTGTCTCTCGGCAGCGCCGTCAAGACGGGGGCCCAGAGCCCGGACGCCGGAGCAGCCCTGTCGGCGGGCGAGTGGGAGACCGTGCAGCTGCAGGGCTCTTGGCGGGCCGGCCAGACGGCGGGGGGCAGTAGGAACTTCTCCTCCTTCCCCAGCAACCCCTGCTTCCCGCTCTCGGTCCCAGAGGGCGCGGGCCCCCGCTGCGTCCGCATCTCCCTGCACCAGCACCGCCCCGAGGGCGACTGCCACCCCATCGGCTTCCACGTCTTCCAGGCAAGCTCCTCGGAGCAGGACGGGGCGCCCTCCGGGGGTCTGTGTCCACGCGGACGGTGGGGGGGCAGGGGGTGTGACGAGGAGGCCTGGACTGGGTCACTCAGGCATGCTGGCCAGTCACGAGCAAGACTCATTTCTGGGGTTCACGAAGTCGAATTTACCGGGGGGTCACCGCTCAGCCCAGGCAGCCCTTTGTCTCCTTGCCCTGGCTCAGACCAGCTGTGTCACGAGGTGGGTTCTGCTCCCCAGGACCGTCCTCCCCCCTCCCTACCCCAGAGGCCCGGCAGCACTGCGGGGAGCGATCGGTGGTGCAGCAACAGCAGCACCTAGAACTGTGTCACCCCGGCCTCCGCCAGCACCTGGGGTGGGGCGCCCTGGGAGCCAGGGTGGGGGTGTTGGTGGTGGTGGTGAGGGCTTGGGGGAGGCAGGAAAGCAGGGTGGGGGGGCCGCACTCACGGAGACTAACCGTCTGGGGACTGACAGCCGCCTGAGGGGCACTCCCAGGGCTTTCAGACCCGAGAGGAAATACCGCGCAGGGGGTGGGGAGGAGCTCGCGAGGCCCCCGGGCCAGGGAGCTGGGTCAGCGGGCCCTGGACCCCAGGCAGGCCGAAGGGAGAGGTGGCTTGCAGGAACATGGGCTGCAAGCATGTTGTCCCCACCTTGTGCCTAGCGTGGGTGAGAGCGGGGGGAGCCCTGCAGAAGGGGCGGTGACCATGGACTGCCCCCGTGGGTGTGGAGGCACATGGAGGCCAGGGAAGGGCTGGTGCCTCGTGAGTGCCCCCAGAGCACCCGCCACGTAGGGAAGACACCTCAGCAGCCCTGCGGGTGGAGCAGGGGAAAGGTCAGATGGCAGGCCGGTCGCGTGGCCAGCGTGGCTCCCCACCCACGTGCCCTTGTGCTCCTGCGGGCCCTGCTTCCAGCCAGGCGGGGTGAGGGGCCGGTGCCCCAGGAGGGTGCAGGCCAGGAAGCTGACCCTGGATCCCCGGAGCAGAGGGGCACATGAAGCCCGATGTACAGGCGATCTGAGGGGAGAGCAGGGTTTTCTGATTGGGAAGATCGTCACCGTGGGCGGTGGTGGGGCTGCGGGGTCCACCTCCTCCCCGAGCAGGGACGCTAGTGGCTTTGGGAAAAGTGCTGGTGGCCGCTAGTGGCTCAGGGCCTGAGCAGGGTGGTCCCCAGGCAGGGGTGTGGGGCTGCCCGTGCCCCCTTTCTTGGAAGGGAGCGTGTGCGGTGGAGGGACCAGGCACCGGGCCCACGACGTCCCAGCATGCCCCAGCCAGAGCTGCCAGTGGCGGGGGGGGGGGCCAAGCGGCTGCAGACTGAAGGTGACGCCCCAGGGCGGGCCTCCCAGCGTAAGCCTGTGCCTCCCCAGGTTCCAGCGGACAGTGGGGACCAAGGGGCCTCCCCCCTGCAGTTCCAGAAGCCCCTGGTGAGCTGTGTGCCACATCGCCATGCCCAGGAAGTGAGCCGGGTGTGCCACCTCTCTGCAGGGATGTACAGGGTTGTGCCCTCCACCTACCTGCCAGACACCGAGGGCACCTTCACGGTGACCATAGCAACCAGGATAGACAGGTGGGGCTCTGGGGGCCTGCAGTCCTCGGTGTCCCAGTCCCCTGCTGGCCGTGGGCCCCCCGTGTTAGCTGCCCTGCTGAGACGGGAGGCTGACAGGAGCCTCCTTCCTGTCAGCCTGCGGGGTGTAGGTGGGTCCGGGCGCCAGGGGCGGGCCCGGGCTGACCCAGGTGTCCTCTCCTGCAGGCGCTCCATCCACAGCCAGGAGATGCTGGGGCAGCCCCTCCAGGAGGTATGTGGGGCAGCATGGGGGCTGCCCGGAGCCCCGGGCCTCCCTTCGCCCCGGACAGGAGGGGCACTGGTGTCTCCCCTGGGAGGCAGCAGACAGAGCTTCCCAGTCGCAGTTTCTGGCGGTGCGGTCCAGGGGGCCACTGCCCACACCTCGCTGCCCCTCCCGCAGGCCTCCTTCAGGGCCGTGATGAAGACCTGACCGGCCGGCTCCGGAGACTGGTGTCCTCGGGCTCCCACCGGCTCCTGCTGTCGTCTCATGGTGCCACTGGTCCCACACTGGGGGGCCCGTGCCCTGTGGCTCCCCCTCGTGGAGACTCCCCATCCCCCGGGAGAGGCGGCCTGGATCGGGCAGGTGCCGCAGGAAGGGCAGGCAGAGCCCGGCCCAGGCGTCCGAGTCCCTGGGCCGAGACAGCAGCTCCCAGGGACCCTTGGGTCCGGGGGGCCGTGCAGCTGCCTGGTGCGAGAGTCACCGCGTGTTCACAGCGTGTCCGGGACGTGACTTTGCAAATAAACACTAGCACCGAGAAGTCATCGGTGTCCCGTTCTGGCCGCTGCGGACCACACCCTGCGGGTCGGTTGGCGGGAGGGGAGGGGGGGCGGCAGCCCAGTGCAGGTGCTGCCCGCTGCCTCCCCACCTGGCAGCCTTGCCCGTTTTCAGCAGAGCAGGTGCCATCTTGCCTCTGATTCAGCCTGCTGGGCGTCTGGCCCGCCGCCTGTCCTGTACTGTGACAGGTCCCTGGAAAACACGGCAGAGCCCATTGACCGGCCTGCGTGAGTGCGGCCCGGGCCCCTTCTGAGCGTCCCTGGCTTCCCGCTGTGGCCGCAGCCCTGCATGCAAGGCCGAGTGATCTGGGCTGGCCGCCCCTCGGGGGGCCCCATCCGCAGGGCCCACACAGATTGAGATGGAGGCACAGAGCCGCCACCCCCACCCCGGCAGAGCCCAGGTGCTGACCCCACGGTGCCAGTGTGGGGTGATGGTCACGGTCTCCCCTGGGCCTTCCCGCTGGACGTGACCCATGGTGGCTCTGGGTCCTTTGCCGTGCGCCCTATGTCCGCCGGTCCTGTGCGGAGACACCAGGAGATGTCCCCAAGGGCCCTCTGTGGGCCGGTCCCCGCCAGACCCGGTCGTCGGCCACCTTGGCTTCCCGCTCCGACTGGTGCTCGGAGGTCCGTGTTGCTCGGGGCCCAGTGGGTCTCCAGCGTCCGGTGTCCCTTTCCTCCGCCCACTGTGTGGCCGCCCAGCAGAGCGCCATTGTGGGCAGAGGTGGGGCGTCTGGGGGAGCCCTTGCCAAGCGCACCTGCCAAGGGGGCCCTTTCTCTCCGAGCCCCACCCCCTCTGCAGTCCATGGGTCCCCGGCCCAGCTCTGCCCTCCAGCCACAGCTGTGAGTGACCCGGGCCTCCCCTGCCCTCCAGCCACCTGCCTGCCACTCGGAGTCTTGTCTGCAGCTCGCAGGGCCTGCTGGCACATTCCAGTCCCTGGCACCTTTTGACTCAGCATCGCAGTCCCCCTGCTGCCAGAGACAGGTCCTCATTGGCCCTCCCCTGGGACTGGGGGTGGGTCCCCAGAGGCTGGCGCTGACACAAACACACCATGAGCTGTCCGTTAGGGTGGCAACGTGGGGGTGTCTGACCCGGTGCTGGGCACCACAGCCCTGCCACAGCCGGGGGACATCCGGTGCCACGTGGGCTGGGAGGCCAGGTTCGCAGCCCCCGGCATGTCCTGGGCAGGTCCTGCCACACACTGCCGCTCGCTGCAGCCTGCCTTCTCCGCTCCTTAAGGCTGGGAGGACCCCTGGAACATGCCTGCTGGCTCCTGGGGGGATGCTGTGCACTGAGCTGTGTCCCCCAAATTCATGGTGAAGCCCTACACCATGCGACGGTGCCAGGAGGTGGACCTCAGGGGGGTGGTCAGACTCACGTGAGGCTACGTGGTGGGATTAGTGTCCTCGGAGGAGCAGACCCCAGACCAAATGAGGGCGGCGGCAAGGCGGCTCTCTGCCAGCCAGGAGGGGGACTTGGCCAGGAACTGAACTTCCCAGCCAGCGCCTACCGACCTCTGGCCTCCAGGACTCAGGAAATGGGCCTGTCGTTTCAGCTGCAGCCTGCAGCACCCATCAGGCAGCCCCCACTCAGACAGGGCTGGGGGGGGCGTGCAGGGAGCCAGCCTGCGGCCACAGGCTTCCACAGGGCAGTGCCCCCTAAACCCCACTGCCAGTCCACCGCAGCTGCTGTGGCCCTGTGAACCTGCCCTGGGACCAGCCCGCGGAGGAGGCCTGCCCAGCCCCCACGTCCTGATGGCCCGGCCTCCTCACCTTCCATGGTCCAGCTGTCAAGGCAGCCATGCCCCAGGCAGGACACAGGCCCTGTGGACCCCTGTCTGGCGTGTCCCAGGGAGGCCTGCAGGGGGTGCCCTTGAGCTGCGCCTGCGCCTCTGGGCTCAGCCATCCCCTCCCCCCCATCAGTCTCTGTTGTCTGCTTGTTGGCTGCAAAGCAGTTCGATTACATGAAAACAGACAAAGCCACGCATGTTGTCGCTGGGTGAGAGTCCCAGCAGAGCGCCCATGTGGGAGCAGGAGTGTGCCTCCCCAGAGGAGGAGGAGGCCAGGGTGGGCAACCGAAAATCAGGTGCTGCTCACGGCCCCATCACCTCTGGGCAAGGGGCCCAGGACCCTCCAGCCCCCACAGGAGGGGCAGAGGGTTGGGGGCTCCTCAGCCAGACACCCTGGCTGTGACCGGATCTGGGGACATTCCTGGTCTCTCGCTGGGTGGTGGGGAGGGACAGGATTGGCAGGGGCCCAGTCAGGGTCCCACTGCGGGTGGCGGAGGCCACAGGAGGGAGCGGGGGAGACAGCCTGGCGGGCAGGGGCCCCCGTGGTTCTGGGACCTGTGTGGTTGGGGCCGAGAAAGTGGATCTGGGTGCAGTGGGCATCAGGCAAAGCTGAAGGAGCCCCCACACCCCCACGCCCCAGGCAGCCTCTGCAGCCACAGGGCCTGCTTCCACTCAGCAGCCGTCTCTGGACTTCAGGGCCCTTGTTGAAGACTTGCCCTCGATGGCGCTGCCTGGTGATCTGGGCTCCGGCCACGCTCCAGGGCCCGGCCCGCCTGGGGACCCCAGCTGCTCCGTGCACCTGCCCAAGGGGGATCGTGCAGGGTGAAGGCTGCCTCCCTCCTCTGCGTCCGGCCTGGCCGATGCAGCGGGCAGGTGTGGGCGTGCGCAGGCGGGAACACCGTTCCTGGCCGCCCGGCGGACTTTGCCCCCTCCGCCTGTTTGCGCTTCCTTCTCAGGGTCACTTCCTGCAGCGGAGGCATGGTGGCAGTGCCCGCGCCGAGGGAGCCGCCGCGTCCTTCCCGGTCCTGGCCCTGGGTCTTCCCTCTCATGTCCTGCCTGGCCCACCGGGCCGCCCCCAGGCCTGGCTGAGCCTTGGGGGCCGCAGAGTTTCGGCGGTGAGTACAGAGACCCGGGTGCCCTGGGAGCAGGTGGTTGGGCCGAGGGCCTGGCCGGCCGGGCTTCCTGGGCAGGAGGCAGGTGGGAGCCGGAGCCAGCCGCCGGGGCCAGCCGGCCGAGGCCAAGGCTCTCAGGGGCTCCGTGTTCTTTTCGCTCTGTCTCTTCGTTGGCAGTCACCTCTTGCTCAGGGTCCCGTGTCTGCTTCCCTCAGTCTCCCTGGATCCGCCCCCACGAATACCTAACGGACTTGCACCACCTCCCCTGCACCGGAGATGAGTAGAAGAGTCGCCGTCTGGGGCCGGCCGTGCCCCTCAGGGGAGGGTCGCCTCTGGTTTTGAGGAGCAGTGTAAGGGCAGGCTGGGCCCACCGGCCCCCGGAGCACTCAGCTCTGGGCCCAGGGGTCCTGTTTCTCGCCCAGCAGCGCTGGCAGTGGCGAGGGCTTGGGCTGCAGCCCTGCACGCCCGTGTTTCTGGTGGAAACGGGCCTCTTCCACGGGAGCGCGAGGCGAGCGTTCCAAGGACCAGCGCACAGGAGGTGGTGGCTGGCAGATCCATCTGTTCAATCTGTTCGTGTGGAAGGCCACCCCCAGGCTCCGCCCCCATCCGTCCTGTCCCACCGCCCCACCGTCCCACCGCGGGGAAGCAGGGCCGGAAACAGCCCGGAGCCCCTGAGCTGCGCGGAAGCTCAGGCCAGCCCAGCACCCAGCCTGTGCTCCGGGCTGCGGCCCACAGCTGTGCTGAGGTGCCCGGGCTCCCACCTGCAGCCCTAGTGTGCAGTCCACGCGGCCATCGGCCACGGCTGCTAAGGCCACGTGGCTGTGGGGAGAGCAGACTCGAGTGCACAGGGCGAGTGCGTGTGGTGGGGGGGGAGAGAGAGAGCGAGAGCGAGAGCACGTGTGAGCGCGCGCTGCTTTGTTCCCCTGGGGTTGTAGCCAGGAGCTTGGGTTTGGGATGGACCAGGTGCTTTTCCAAAAGTGCCAGTCAACCTCCCAGGCTTTCAAGGGCTTTGGAGGGGTCCAGCCCTGGTCAGACTGGCAGGCCTCTGTGGCGCAGCACCTGTCCCTGCACCCCCCACAGCCTGGTACCGGAGAGGGCGTGCGGGGTGTGGACCCCCTCGGCGGAGCAGCGCTGTGGCCCCTGGGGTGCGCCGCTGCAGCTCCCTGGGGAAGCAGCGGGCCCCGCCCCCAGGTCCCTAAGGTGACATCTGAGCCCCTCTGCCCCCTCGCCCTTATTCACAGCGAGCACCATGCTGACAGCCCCGTGGGGGCTCCTGGCCATCCCTCCGTCCCCACAAACTCCACGGCTTCCCCTTCCACTTGTGAAGATGCAGCCTGTTGGCCCTCACCTCGCGCGTCACAAAGAAGCACGCCCCAGCTCCCCCCGCGGCGCCTGCTGGGGGCAGCCGCGGCCATGTGTGTCCGAGGAGACAGCGCCTGCCTCCTCCGCTGCGGGTGCTCCGGGTGCTGATGGGAGACACCCGCGTGCTTTCCTGCCTGGGCAGCACGGAGGCACGGTTTCCGTCCACCCGTCTGTCTCTCTGTCCATCTCGAGAACCGGTCCCTAGGAGGGGCATTGCTGGGCCAAAGGCCACGCATCTCTGACTTTGGTGGCTGTGCAAAGGAGGGGGTGTGCCATGCTCAGAGTCCCTGGGGGGCGCTCCGAGGAGACCGCTGTCAGCCCTGGCCTTTGCCCAGGGGACAGGGAGTGGTCACTGCGGACCCGCATTTCTCTTCTTACGAGTCTGTTGCAGCCTTTTCACCTCGTTGCCGAGCCCTTTGCTTTTCCTTTTCCGTGTGATCTGTTCGTGCATCTATGAGTTAGCATCTTGTCCAGTGTCCAGGGGAAGGGTCGGGAGGCCAGTGTCCTGGGCAGGGACGGGGGAGGGGTGTGAGGACACTCAGCAGCATGTTTCTCAAGGGAAGCAGGGGACCTCCTGCCTCGGTGGCCCTTGGGGGGCTGGGTGAGCTGCCTGCTCTTGGGCTCACCCAGACAGACCCGGTCAGACGAGCAACCGCAGAGGCCGCCGCCCTGGGTGGCGGGGGTGTGGGGTGGGGTGGTTGGGGCGAGCCTTTTCACACGGAGGCGCACCCTCTGCCCTGACCTCAGCCGCCCTACAGGTTCCCCGCCAACGTCCCAGCAGGGGGAGAGGGCACCCAGGCTCCTGCCCATCTGAGGGCCCCACGGGCGCGGAGCCAGGTGCCTGTCCTACGGGGTGGGGAGGGCCTGCAGGTTCCTCAGCAGGGGCCAAGCCTCCTGGAAGAGAGCAGGGTGCGATGAACGGGGAGGGCCTCCCAGGGGGCCTGGAGCCCCGCCTGCTGTTCTGTGTGGGTTGGGGGGGTGCCCTGTGGGCAGGCAGCCTGGCATGAGGCCAGCAGCCCGCCTCAGTCAGACAGAGCAGCCCCAGGCAGAGCGGGAGGAGGCAGCAGCCTGCAGCTGGAGCCGCCTCCTCAGCTGCCCCTTTGCCACTGCCGGAGGGTCCCTGAGGGTTCCGGCAGAGCAGGCACAGGCTGTAAGCTGTTGGCCGTCGGGGAGCTGGCCAGGGCAGGAGGGGCGCACCAGCTGGCAGGGGTGAGTGAGCGGCCCGGGGGGGCTGAGGCCGGCCCCGCCGTGGTCTCCCCGCTCGGGGACCCACCTGCTGGGACAGGGCCGGGCGAGTGGGGCGCTGCAGCCGGCGGAGGAGGCACTTCCATCCCCTGCGAGCATCCCGACGCCCTAAGGCGCGGGCAGGCTGGGTGACAGGCAGGGAAGGGCGGGGGCCTGGGTGCTCCCCTCGCTCGGCCTGCGTGCGCCTGCGGCTCCGTGGGGTGTGCGTGGGGGTCTGGACCAGGGCAGGCAGCCCCACAGGCACCCCTCGGCCCATCTGCTCTCACTTCTTTGTAACCCAGGGAGTTTTAAAGTACCCTGTGACCTTTCTATGACCCCGTGCCCTTTTCATGACCCCTCATGAGCTATGGAACCTCAGACACAGCTGGCCCTGGGGGTGTGCCCCTGGGGGTGTCCCCCAAGCCCTGCCCCTCCTGCCCTGACTCCGTCCCTCGCGGAAACCTGCCCACACTCAGCATGTTTGCTGAACGTGTGAGTGAGTGATGAATGAATGAACGAACGAACGAATGAGCGGTGCGCGATCTCAGCCCCACAGCAGGGTGGCAGGTTCCCTGGGGAGAGGCGGCAGCTGCCAGAGCAGGGCGGCCCAGCCTCCCCTGGGCCGCCTCCCTCCAAGCTTCCGGTGGACCCAGCGCAGGGACCGTAGCTGAGGGCTGTGGCTCACGGCCCTGCAGCCCTTTCCACCCCCAAGGATTCGGAGGAAAGGCCCAAGGATCCCCCCGGACCCGTGCCTGACCCCACACGCTCGCCTGTCACAGGGTCTCTCCCAGGCCCAGCAGGCGTGACGCAGGACAGGCCTGTGGGACCTCGGCGGGATGGCAGGCGTGGGGTGCCGGCCAAGCGCGGGGGCCTGGTCCAAAGCCAGAAGCCTGCCCAGGGCGGCCCCCACCCCCACTGGGAGGGAGCCAGCAGCTTGGTGGGCTTGGGGGGCAGAGACCCCTCCCACAGGCAGATGTTTCTGAGCCCGGGGTCACTGGCATCCACAGAGCACCCACTGGGAGCCACGGCCCAGCGCGGTCCTCTGCTCGGTCATTGGCTGGATTCTTCCTGCTGTTCAGGGCTGCCAACCGGTTACTAGGCTTCACTGAGGCCCTACTGTGTGCCCCGTGGTGACAAGTTGAGGGCAGGGGGTCCCTACCACAGGCAAGAACTAAGTGCAGCTGACCCTTGAAAACGGGTTCGAACCCGCAGGGCCCATGGACGCGCATGTTGCTCTCGGTTCACGCCGAGCGTGCGACCTCCCTCCCTGCGGTTTTCTCAGCGAGACTGTCTCGTCTCCAGCTCGCCTTAAGAACACGGTGTCCAATGCGCGCGCCGTATCGAGTGTGTTAGTCAGCCTGATGTGATCAGTGAGGCTTCCCGGCCACAGGGGGCTCCTCCCAGTCAGGTTTGGGGGGAATCATGGTTATGTGTGGGTTTTCGGCTGCGTGGGGTCAGCGCCTCTAACCCTGAGTTGTTCAAGGGTCAGCAGCACAAAAGTCAAGGTCGTCTGAAGAGACCCAGGCAGAGGAAGGAGGCCAGGCGTGGGGCTGGGGGGATGAGGAGCCCATGGAATGACCCTGCCGCCTGGGTCTGGGGTCATGCCTGGGGGTCAGGGGTGAGACCAGGCCCCTTCTCAGGGGCCTGCGTGTGGGGAGCACTGGTTCAGGGTCCAGAGGCCGGGCTTCCACCCCCCATTCCGCCCGCAGTCCCACCTCTGCCGCTGGGGGTGGGCCTGGGCGCTGCCCCACAGTCTGTGCAGGGAGACAAGCCTCGGTCAGGGCCTGGCGGGCAGCTGAGGAGGCAGAGGCCCGGCCCTGGGAAGCAGGGCCTCACTGGGGTCCGCAGGAGGCTCAGCGTGTAGAGGCCGGACAGCAAGGACGCCCAGGGAGGACTTGAGGGCCTGGGGGCCATTCGGGATGGGAGCAGGCCTTGAGCGGGCAGGTGGCTGAAGCAGCAGCAGGAAGGGGTCCCGCCAGCCAGGGCTAGTGCCCTTCAGCTGGCGTGTGAGGTGTCTAGAGGTGTCGACACCCAGCCTGGCTCTCACTTCCCTTCCTGGAAATTTCCCACACGGTTCTTGGCTGCGCAGAGGCGGGGAAGCCCGTCAACCCCACTGCTGTTGTCAGTCTGCCTGCCTTACGGAGGGGTGTGGTCGGCAGCTGAGCCCAGAAAACCAGGCTGCGGGCAGGTCGGTGCTAACTGTGGGGTCTGGGGTCCCAGCGCCGGGCAGGGCTGTGCCGGGGGGGGTTCCCAGCGCCGGGCAGGGCTGTGCCGGGCAGGGCTGTGCTGGGGGGGGGGTCCCAG
>PVKU01010493.1:0-51672 GCA_004027475.1 Anoura caudifer | reverse complement strand
TGGGAAATGTAGAAGCTAAAGAACTTATGACACATGGGCATGAACTAAAGGGGGGAATGTGGGTGGGAGGGGGTGTGCAGGGTGGAGGGGAATGGTGGGGGAGAAATGGGACAACTGTAATAGCATAATCAATAAAATATAATTTTAAAAAAAAGTTGTTAATGAGATCTTTGAGCACTGTAAAGGCAAAAGGTGAACACCAAGATATCACTGAGCAACTGGAAGCAGCAGCTACCACCCAAGTGGGAGCCAGGAAGCGGGTTCTGGAGGCTGGGGAATGTGCCAGAATCATGCAGGCGGTGAGTGGCAGGAAGATCCAGGCTAGTGACCAAGGAAGGGAAGGGAACTTGAATGCTTCTCCTGTCACTGGACATTCAAGCACCAGAAGCCCAACCCCACAGAGTGGGCCCCGCACCCTGACTGGCCCCTTCGGTCACCCCCAGTCTGCACGTGGGCTGACTCGTCCCTGAGGTCACCATGGGACCAGACAGGATCAGCTAGGGAAGCCAGGGCAGGGGGCCTCAGTCCCAGGGGCACCAAGAACAGCACCTTGGGTGAAGACGGGTGGGAATTCAGCCCACCAGCCGTGCTCCGAGGGCCTGTGCCTGGCAGCCTAGAGAGGCACCTTTTTCCCATTGCACCAGAATACCTAGTATGCAGGGCCTTGCCTGGGCCCCCAGAATATGAATTGGAGAGAAGGTGTCTTAAATCCAGCCAGCTCTGGAGAACAAGGAGGGGAGGGAGCAGGTTCCTGGTCCTGTGGGCTGGACAGTCCTCACCATGCTGTGGGGGAAGCACCAAAAGGGACTATTAGCTGACAGGAGCCACAGACTGGGTGTGGCCCCTGGGGCCTGAAGCTGTCTGCAGGACCTGAAGAGGGTGGGCACAGCCAGAGGGAACAGGACCACCAGAGAGAAGAGAGGCCCCATCCTGCCCCTGCTCAATACCCAGGCCACGCCTGCCTTGAACAGTTGGCATTGAGGGTCCATCACTAGGCTGAGAAGGGCCTTCACACTGGCAGTGTCCTTGTTCAACGGCTGCTCCCCATTGGAGTCCCGTGAGCCCAGGCAGCAAATGCTCAGCAAACATGTGCTGAGGTAATGAGAGGATGAGCGTTTTCAGCTCTGCTCTATACCAGCCCCATGAGTCTGAGATCACGTCCCCAAGATGCACACAGGACACTGAGGTTCTGTGGTATTTGTTGCCCAAGAGCAACCAGCGAGTAAATGGAAAAGTGCCCGGAGTTAGTGCCCAACTTGCCCCCAGCCCTGGCTGAGCTCATTGACCCTCACACCAGCCTGCTCTGCAGCATTGCTGCCTCAGTGCCCAAGGGTCAATGAAGTACTGCTGGCGGGGCCCCTCCACTGGGCGGCAGAGCTGGGTGCACACCCTCCCTGGGGGTCAGGCATCCAAGGATTCAGTGACCCCTGATCCCTCCTAGGGGCTGAAATGACTCATCCCCCACCCCACCCGGCCCAGCCAGGTGAGCAGGAGGTCTGGGGAGGTGTCAGCGTGCATCAGGCAGGAAAGGGTAAGCACCTGGACTGGGGGGCAGCAGCCACAGGACAGGAGAAGATGGTGTCAACTGGACAGGCTTCCTTGAGGAAGCCCATCTCTGAGAGACCTGCCAAGCCCCTGTTCACCACTTCTTGCCTACCCATTCACCAGGGTCAGAGTTCAGAGGAAGCATGGTCCACTGTTGCCATAGGTACTTCTGGCTCTGATGTGGCGATGGCCTCCTAACAAATGGGCCATTGCCTACAGGGGATAAAGCATGGGATTCAAATTGAGCTTGGCCAGGGCTGGCGCCACCTGCCACCATGCCAGGGACACAGCACTGCCTGTCAACACCAGATGGCCCCTGTAGGCTTTTGGGACAAATGGACTGTGATCCCCCAAACTCTAAACCCAATCTGGATACCCCACGGCCACCACCAAGGGACCTGAGGAAGGAGCCAAAGCACAAATTAAATCAGAGCCAGACCTCAGGACAGGGAGACGAGCTCAAGAAAGGAGACTGCAGGGTGAGTCTGCCACGCAAAAACTGCTGTCAAAAGCAATTGGTTAAGGCAACTGTATTTTGTTTTGTTTACATTTCCCATTTTTAAAACAATCTGAACCATCTGGAATATATCTGGGTGCAGGTAGGGGCAGGACACTGGTCTGCCCAACTCCCAAGGGAGCCTCGTGTCATCTTCCCCTCTTTCCAGGCTCTGGCAGGCCCGTCAGCAGCACCTTCAGGCCTCCTTCTCCGAGCTCACCCCAAGGACTCCCGTCTTCCCCACTGCAGCCGTTCCTGGGACCAGTCTCCTGGGAGGCACTTAGGCACTCCCACCCTGAGGACACTATGTTCTCCACGCAGACCAAGGGGTATCTCTGCCCTGCACAGCACTTAGTCCCTGTCCTGCCAGGCTGGACAGTCCTGGGCCTGGCGGGCAGTGACTTGTGTGGCACTGGAAACTAGGTGCCCAAGTCTCTACTTCTTACCAGAAAGCTTGTCTTGCAGGAGACAAATCGTGACCTTCGACAATGGCCCAGGTCTGGTGCTACCATGGCAGGGGTAGTGGGGAGGGGCTGACAACACAAACCACTGGCCTGTCTTCAGCTGGCTGGTGGTGAGGGTCAGGGGGACTGTCTTAGAGGGTCCAGGCTGGTTCCCTCCCTGCATCTTAGTTATTCATGTCTTCTGATGACTAGGCCTCACCTCACAAAGGCCAGACTCTAAGCCATCTCACCTCCAAATTCCAGATGAATGGATGAATGAGCTCATTTAATCTTCATAAGACATCCTGTACAAATGGTGGAACTGAGGCTCAGAGGTTCAGTGACTTGCCTGAGGTCACACAGAGGACCACTTAGCCTGCCTGAGGGTGGTGTTGATGCTCCTCCCAACACTGCCTGCCTCTCCTCCTGGTCTAACCCTGGAATCTGCACCATGACCAGGGAAGAAAAAATAAGAAGGGAACTTTATTTAATATTAAAGTCAGGGCAGGGACTGGAAGCGAGGGCAGCGACTGGAAGCGAGGGCAGCCTCACTTGGTGATGGTGTTCCTGCAGAGAGAAGAAGGGCGTGAGGCTGCAGTGCGGGCACCAGGCCCACCGCCCGCCCACCCAGACCCCGCGCCCAGCCCACTCACGCGTTCATGCTCTTCCCACTGCCACTGAGCACGATGTACGGTGTCTTCTGGGCCTTCTGCTTCTCCTGGAGCAGAGCCACGGTGCCCAGGGGTGTGTCGCTGGAGCTCATTTTCTTCAGGAGCTGCACGGTCATGGCCAGTCAGCACAAGGAAGGAGCAGCCCCAGCTACCAGCCACCCAGCAGATGTAGAAGCCACCCCACGTCCCCATGGGCCACCCACCGCCTCCTCATCCAGCTTCTTCATCCGCCGCTCTGTCTTCATCTTGCCTGAGCCTTTCCCATGGAAGCGGTGGGACAGCTGCCGGAAAGCCTGAGGACACAGGGCAGGGACCATGTCAGAGCTGCCTGTGTCCCACAGGGCAGGGGACGAGTGGAGACCCAGCTGACCCAGGGTGGCGGGCAGGGGACAGGAGAAGGGGAGGTAGGCTCTGGAGAGAGGTGCGCTGCACTGGGGACACACAGGGTATCGGGTGAGACCTGCTGGGCTGAGGCTGGGCCAGGTCATATGGGGTGGAGAGAGGCCAGCAAACCCGGGCGTGTGTGGGGAACAGCATGGGTGGGGTGGGGTAGAGGAGGTGGAAAACAGGGAGGAGGCAGGGCAGTCAGGCAAGCACCACCAGCTGGAGCTGGGGATCTAGGAGGGCACAGGAGTAAGTCCAGGGCCTGCACCCTGCCCACCAGAACGGTGGCCCTGAGAGCAGGTCAAGCCACTGAGGGGGCAGGTAAGCAAAGGAACTGAGGCACTTGTTGACCCTTCTGCCAGGCCTGTGAGGGGGACTGCTATGCCCACCAGAGAGAAGGCCATGGGGGCACAGAGCATCAGACACTTCTCCATGGCCCCCGGCTAGTGGCCAACTGAGCCCGGGCTCCATCATGCCCCCAGGCCCCTCAGAGGTGCCCTTACCTCCTTAGGTGTGAGTTTCCGGCCTGTCTCATCCACGTACTCAATCTTAACATCGGGCTTGTAGCCATCTTTCTCCTTGAAGTCCTGGGTGAAGCCTCGGTACTCCTCCCGCCGGCTGTACTTGTCATCGATGGCCCTGACCCGCGACAGAAGGGGCTTCAGGGCCAGCCACCGCCCACCCTGCCTGGGTGCCAGGAAGTCCCAAGCTGGCATCAGACCCCTGGCCTCTGCCCGCACCTGCCACACTCACATCTTGTCCTCAATGCAGTATACCGCTGATGGCAGGGACTTGTTGGGGGCCTTCACCCGGGCCACCTTCTGCACTGTCGTCTCCAGCAGCCCTGGGGAGGCAGGGTGGTGAGACTCCAGGCTGTTCACTCCAGGCCAGGGGCGCAGCCCCAGGGCAGGCCTGATGCCCTCAACTGCACAGAAAGCCCTGCAGGGACCTCACAGCCGGGCTGCAGGAGCAAAGGCATCAGGCCTGTTTCGCAAACGGAAGAGACTCAGAGGAATCAACCCTTGTCAAGGGCCACTGGCCAAGTAAATGGCGGAGCTGGGATCCTAACGCTGGGGTCTCTGTGCTGCAGCCCAACCTGCTTCAAGGCCTGCCCCCCCATCCTTCCTCAGAGGAGTCACTGAGCACTGAGGGACAAATGGTGCTTTGTAGGAAGACACGTGAGCAAAGCCATCACAACTAGGGTGAGGAAGAGCAGGCCGTACACCCCTGCAGCTGCCCCACACCAGGTGCAAACGGAGCAGCTCACAGCCCTGGGAGCAGGGGAATGACAGCGGAGGGGACCGGGGGAGGCCGGGCTGGCTCCTGGCTTCACAGTGCCCAGGCCCAGCAAAGGCTCATGGTGGCCCGGAGCCCCTCACCTTTGTTCTGACACAAGAGCAGTGCAGCTGCCAGCCCTCTGTTCACGATGGGCTCCTCGTCCAGGATGGTGGTGGAGGAGGCAGAAAACTGGGGGGCAACATGCAGCGGTGAGTGGGCCACATGGACTCTTCTCCCCCCTTACCTACCAGTCAGCCCCCACCTCACACGACTATGGTCCTTCCCACGGCCGGGCCCCGCGTGCCCAGACGCCTCACTCAATCCTCGCAATAAGCCTAGGAGACTGAAGCTCTGAGACGCTGAGTGACTTGCCACCAGTCCAAGCCTCGAACCCCTCCAGGCTGTATGGTCCCTGCCCTTCCACGTTCCAAGCCCACTCTGCTCCGCTCCCTCCTCACGTCCTGATGCTGCTTCTCCTCATCCAGGTTGACAGTACTCCAGCCAATGTTCTCCTCCCCGTCAGACTCAGAGCCACCATTGGCCGAGCGATCCTCGTCCCGTTCGAAGTCCTGAGGACACAAGACCAGCATCAGCCCAGGCCCACCCCTGCGTGGACCACTGGGCCGACCCTGCTGCCCACCCTGCCCCTAGCCCCAAGCAGAGCAGGTCGGTGGTGGTGGGGGTGCTGCCTGAACACCCACCATTAGTTCCTCCTGCTCCTCCCGGTTGCCAGCCAGCCCATAGGTGGGGATCTCCCCAAGGGTGCGGCAGAACTCCGACGTGGCATTGAACACGATGGCCCCCTTCCGCTCCGGGTCCTCTTCTTCCTCCCAGCCCCGCTGGCGGGACTCCAGCTTCTTCACAATCTCTACCACCTGGAGGAGGGAGCAGCTGTGGGCAAACCTGGAAGGTTCTGGGACGCTGCCATGAAGACCCAGGAACCCAAGGTCCTCCCTGGGAGCAGCAAGACAAGCCATTCCCACTGCCCACAGTGGACCTCTGATGGTCCCCATGTCCTCCCTGACCCTAGTCTGCTCTCCACTCTACCTTCACCAATCTCACTAGACTAGGTCACTCCTCTGCTCCAAAGCCATCAATGGCTCCCTACTGCCCTTTGAATCAACATCCAAAATCCTATGTGGCCATCATGAACATGGCCCTGCCAACCCTTTTCCAAAGCCCCTCAACTTACCACCTCAGCCTCACATGCCCTCCTCCAGGACCTGGAGCACACCAGGGCCTCTCTTGCCACGTCCTTGCCACCCACCTCTTCTAGAACCCCTCCCAATGCCTCAGGGTGCTCAGATGCCCTCTAGAACTTCCCTGTGCTCCCAGCACTGAGTACCCCAACCACCCGCACCCCCTGCCTTCCCTCCTGTCACAGACGCCCAGCCCTGCTCCTACCTCAGGCCACCCTCCTACCTGGCATGGCCAAGACCACTCAAAACTCTGCCCCTGACATTATGCCCTGGTTGCACCCACTCTGTCCCCTCTGCTGAGTCACTGCCAAGAGCACAGAGGATTATCTGGGACCTCCCCTCTGAGGTGAAAAGAGTCCTCAACACACAGCCTCACTGCTCTGCCCTCAAAAGCAACCTCCTCAGAGAACTTTCTAGACCATGCATCCACTTCTGCACCCCTTCCCTTCCATTTTATTGTATTTATTTTTTAATGAATATCATCATAAACCTAAAAGGGTTATATCTAACAATGCATTTTTCTTTAAAAATAATAGTAATAACCAAACACACACCCATTACCTGAGTACCCTTCAGGCCCCCTATTTGTGGTCATAATTCACTGGCCTCCTTTCCAGGTTCACTTCAGGACCACCCTCAAATAGTGTGTTGTTTTGTTGTGCATTCTTCAAACTTTATGCAGTCTGAATCGTATAATTCTTCTAGTTTGCTTTTTTTTAATTTTATTTATTTTTTGAGAGAAAGAGAGGGAGGGAGGGAGGGAAACATCCATGTGTGGTTATCTCTCACACACCCCCAACTGGGGACCTGGCCCACAAACCAGGCCTGTGCCCTGACTGACTGGGAATTGAACTAGTGACCTTTCGGTTCACAGGATGGTGCTCAATCCACTGAGCCACACCAGCTAGGGCTGATTTGCTTTTTATGAAATTGATGTGCTACCTACTGAGCTAGTGAGGCATCTTGATTTGCTTTTTAAAAAAATATTTTAAAAGTGAATCTTGACATGAGTGGCTCCAGTTCGCTAGCTTTCCACTGCAAGGTCACCTCCCACGACGAGCGCAGACCTCAGTCCAGGCACCTCATGCAGCGAGGACAGGCTTTTTCCGCTACCACACAGGATGCAGCTACAGGCCTGTTCCCTGTGCTTATGGGCAAGTGTCTCCCAGGGTGCACATTCCGGAGGGCTGACTGGGCTGCAGGTTACATACCCACGCTCACATGTGCGTACACACACACACACTTTTACTCTAAAAGAATGTGCTGATGTCTCCCCTATCTGATTAGACTCACAGGCCCATTATAAGAATTCTGGCAGCTCCACATCCACACGCCAGACTTAGTCAGACTCCAACATCTGTGATGAACGGCAGGGGTGTGGCCTCCTGCATCACTGTTTGAGCTTTCTTGCCCTTGACCACTAGTGAGGCTGAGCCTCGCTGGGCATTTTACCCGCCATTCATCCCTCCACGTCTGCAAACTGCCTTCTTGGGTCTCTGGCCTGTTTCTGTTCTGCCAAGTTTTTGTTCTTTATGTATTCTTGACACTAACCCACTGACAGTTACGCATATGGGCAGGTCTCTTCGTTGGGACTTTTTACTTTGTTCATGATACCTTTTAAAGAAAACTTAAGTTCTTAATTTCTAAGTAGAAATGTTAGTTTTTTTCTTCATGGCTATACTTTAACATTTATATCTTTAAAAACCTCTCTCTTGAAATAAGCCAATCACAAGAAGACAAATATACTATGGTTCCACTTAGAGGCGGTCCCTGAGGAGTCAAACTCACAGACAGAAAACACAGTGCTGGGTGCCAGGGCAGGCAAGGGGTGGGGAGCAAGTGTTGGGTAGCAACGGGGTTTCCGTTTCATAAGAGGAACAGAGTTACGGGGGTGCATGGTGGCGTCTGCGCAACAACGTGGAAGCACCACTAAATTGTATGCTTAAAAATGATAAATTTTGTTGTGTATATTCCTTTTTTCCTTATTTTGTGTATTTTTAACACAAAAAAGGAAAAAACCTTTTTCTACCATAGTCATAAACATAATCCCCTGTATTTTCTGAAATACTGTGTTTTTACTTTAGACACCGTACTCCATCTGTACGTGAACTCCGGGTAAGCGTCAGGTCCGAGGCTCAGCCCCGCTGAGGCCCTGGCCGCCTGTGCCCACACCCAGCCACGAGGGTTCCTACCTTCTCACCGCTGTCTCGCAGCTGCTGTAGCTGCCGCAGCCGGCGCCCCTTCTCCAGCTGCTTCTGCAGCTCTAACTCCGCCTCATCCTCCTCCAGCACCTCCGGGGACCCAGGTGGCGGCCCTCCGCCCTCCTCTGGTGGAAACACAGGAGATGCCTGCTCAGGTCGCCCTCTGGGACCCTGGGCTCTTCTCCCTGCCCCATGTCAGCTGGTGGGGCCCCTCACCCTCATCACTGATGTCCATGTTCTCCACTCGAGTGTCATCTGACTGCAGGGGCTGAGGCGCGGGCTCCTTCTCCTCCTCCTCCTGGGCCTCCACATCTCCCTCCAGCACTCGGCGCCGACCCCGGCCCCGAAGCCTGGGTGAAAGAGACCTCTCCACTGAGCATCAGCCCCCAGGCCAGCCCACCCCCACACCCCACCCCTGTGTCCAAGCCCACCTGGAACCAAAGTCCCCATCTTGAGTCTGGTCCCCAAGAGGCAGCAAGTCATCAGCCCGCACTATCACCTCCTTCTCCTTTTTGCGGATTTTCTTCACCTTCCGCTTGGTCTTTTTAAAGGTCACCTGAAGGGAGGAGGAGAGACGTGAAGGGGGAGGCGGGCCACCACCAGCCCACGAGGATGAACACTTCTTACAGAAAACAAGACGTGCAAGACGTGAGGTGTGTGCATGTCACCCCACCAGTGAGGTGAGGAAAACTGAGGCACAGAGCGTTAAGTGCCTTGCCCAGGGTCCCCCAGCAACTCAGAGAGAGCTGGGGCTGTGAATCTTGGCAGTGTGGCCCCAGGTCCTGCTCTTGGCCACTCAGCCACGCAGTCTACTGAGCCAGCTGATCGACCTCTGCATTCGCACGGTAATCCCCAATGCAAAACCCACACACAGCCCCAGAATTGCCACTTACCAAATCATTACTAACCCTGCACCAGCCCTCAAGAGGTGGCTCCCACCACCCCCTATTTCAGATGGTGCACCTCAGGCTCACAGTTACATGGCTCACCTGTGGCACAGGCTAGCTATGGGGCAGAGCCTGAACTCAGATGCAGGTCCACCCGGCTCCCAGTCCCTGCTCTGCCTACACCCACTGCCACCCCAGCACCTCCCCAGGGCTGCCAATCATGGCTCCTCTGCAAGGACAGAGCTCCCTCCTTAGCTCATTCTGATGGGAGGGAGACACCATGGCCTAATGACGAGTAGGGGTGGGGCCACAGAGCTCACCATCTCCTCTGGCGTGAGGTACTCGGAGGCCAGCCGGGGCCCGACTGCGCTCAAGGACTGAGCTTGCAGCCGCAGCTTGGCCCGGATCTCTTCGAGCTCACGTTCACGAAGGCCATCGGCCACGCCACCCTGTTCCAAACGGAAGGAGTGTGGCCGTTCGCCTTCCAGCTCCTCATCGTACTTGGACAGGATGGAGCGGGGTTTTTGCTGCAATGCAAGAGGTACAGGTTGGGATCCAGCCTGGCTTGTGAAAAGCCACAGAGCCACCAATCCCTCTGAGCCCGCACTGTAGAGGTGCCCTGCCTCAGCCCCCACATTGCCCGCCTGCCTGTGCCAAGTCATCCACGCTCTCATCCTCTGCATAGGGCAGGTAGTCTGGTTTTTTCTTCCGCAACTCCACGTTCTTCTCTGCCCGCTCCTTATCCACCAGGTTCACATTCACCAGCACATCCTCCTCCTCCTGCAGCACTCCTGGGGACAGGACAGAGGCAGCAGCCAGTCACACCTGCCCTCAACTCAGCAGTGCCCACGCCCCAACCAGAGGACCTTAGTGCAACCCACCTTTGTCCTTGAGGGTAAGGATCATCGTCTCCCCTTCTCTGAAGGAATCGACGGCGTGCTCCACAGTGAGGCCCTGCAGGTCCCGGGCACTGTACAGGTTCTAGAAGGAAGGGGGAAGGTCCAGTTGAGTCAGGAGCCCTGACCCATGCAGCCCCGAGGCCTCAGCACCAAGGACAGCATGCCACCCCTCACCCCACACCCTCACCTGCCGCCTCTGCCCGAACTCCTCCTCCACCAGAGTGCTGACACCAAACTCTTGGTCCATCTCCTCCAGCAGTTTGGCCTGCGGGACAAGGGGCAGGGGGGAGGACCTATGACCTCAGGGCCACTGAGGATCACTGGAAGACACACAGGGCTTTCTCAAGTGGGAGTACCAAAAGGGTAAGCCTAGTAGGAAAGCCACCGAGAATGCAGAGCAGACACCACTGACCACAAACTTCCCACCTCTCTGAGCCCAGCCTCACCTCCCATGGGTCAGCCTCCTGCCTCACCAGCTACCCTGGCGCCAGAGGCACCGAGCAACACCCCCGACTGCCCAGGTCCTCACCCTCTTCTCTGCTAAGTCTTTCTCCTTCTGAAGCTGCCGGCTCCTCTCGATCCAGGCCGCAGTGTCGTCCAGCCAGGGGTCATCCTCCCCCAGAGTCTTTATCTTCCTGAAGAGGGAAAAAGTGAGCCTTTGGGAGCCCAGCCCCTCCTGCCCAACCCCAACCACAGAGCTTTTTGGCAGCCTCCTTGGGCCCTTCCCTTGCCCGCCCTGGCTGGGGCCCCCCTCACCCCAGCTTTTGGTTCAGGAGGCGCTTTTCTTTGGCAGCTGCCAGCTTTTCTCGTAGTTCCTCCCGCTGCCGCAAGGCCATGGGGTTGATGATATCGGCTGCCACGGGCTCCTCCTTGGTGCCCGCCTCTGGAAGGGGGGCCCAGATGTGAGGCCATGCCTGCCCATGGCTGGTGGGGAGAGGAGGGAAGCACTCACCCAGCCCCCTTCCAGCTCATGGGGCCAGAGGGGCCAAGGGAAGGGGGAAGGATCCTTCACTTCCCTTCTCCCACTTTACCCCACATTCCCGTGTCATCCCACACAGCATGATGGGACCCTCTGTGCCTTCCAAACCCCCAAATCATGCTTTAAAAACAAAACAAAACAAACAAACAACCAATACCCACATGGCGCCAATCAGTCTGTGGTGACTGTATGCCTCCCTCAGCCCATCTAATGCCACCTGGTGGCCTGAACGAGGAGGCAATGCCCACCGCCCGAGTTTAAAGAACAAGCCCAGGGTCATCACGACATCAAGGAGTCCCATTACCACTGAGAACACACACACAGACTGCGACGGGGACTGAGCCTCTGCTCCAAACCCTCTTTCCTCCACCCACACACCCTGCCTCACCCCCGTCCTTGGCCACACACTCACCCTTCTTGACGGCATTGACCTCCAAGGGTTTCAGCCCCAGCTTTGCCCGGAGTTTACTGAGGACAAGATATACAAGTATTAGGAGCTGTCAAAAAATAAAAATGAAATGGAGCACCAAATGCATTTCTGGACACACAGGGATGAAAACAGGATGGGACTGAGTGGCGCGAAGGGTCCCAAACACAGGGCCGGACCAGGGTGATCCAGGGCATGGGAGGGCCTGGCCTCCAAATCAGGGAACAAGGGCGCTGGGCCCTCCCTGCGCCAGACCAGTGGAATGCTGTCTTCCTCCTGAGGCTAAGTGTCCTCCCCCAGAGCTCATATGGTGGGCTAACGTGGTTTACGGGCACATCTAGTTCCAACCAGAGCGCCCTCGTGTGTGAAAAGCCTCCCTAAAGCAGCCGCTCCACACCCACCTGTTTCAGGAGGAAAAGGTGGAGACGGAGGACATAGGACTTACTTGGTCTCCTCGATGCTGAGTGACGAGGCATCTCCCGAGCTAGGTTTGGAACTGGCAGCTGGAACAACAGGACGCAGGGCTCAGGAGCTGAACGCAGAGCCAAGAAGCCACATCCTTGACCCCAGCTGCAGGGCCACAGATGAGGGCCCTCACCAGCACCAGGCCTTCCTGAGACACCGGAACAGAGCAGCCGTCTCCCAGCCCTGTAACTCCTTCTAGCTGAGTAGCAGTCCTGAGAAGCCCACTTCATTGACATACTTTCTCTCCTTGACCCCAAATGCCCAACTTTCGGCACTCTCTCTTTGCTACACCTTTCCTTCGTATATTCTATGTTTTCAACTTGCATTGCCCTCTCTGGCCTCACTCTGAATGAGTGAGGACTCTGAAAGTCCTAGCCAAATGCCAAGATCACATGCCACGTCCCTCATGACGTCCGGTTTGATTGTATATTAGTCAGAATGAGCTGCTCTCCCCAACTCACGGCATGGTCAGTCATTTCTGGGTCTGTTAGTCCCCACAAGGCAGGGACTATGTCAGCAGCATGACCATGTCCTCTGCAATTCATGTGGTCAAGAAAAACACTATTGGTGTCCTGCTCTGTATTGGATGTTAGGAACACAGAGATAAAGAAGCATTTCAAACTTCCTCCATCCACCTCACAAAGAGAAAACAACTTCACTGAACACAGAGACAGAAGCTACACACACGCAGATGGAGCTGCCCCAACCAAGCTCCCACCGCATGCTCATCCCTCCAACATTCCTACCCCAGGACCTACCTCCTCCCCTTCCCTCCCACGTGGACCCTGGATTCCAACCCCTCCGGACCCTCTCTGGGCTCACTAGCCTCCTTATGTCTAAATCCAATGGATGCTTTTCAGCTCTGGTTTTGCCCGACGGTCTGTGGTGTGCAACACTTTCAACCACTTCCTTCTAACAGCTCTCTTCCCACAGATCCCGTGGCACAAGGTTCAGTGGTTTTCCTGCCTTTTTGGCTACTCTACCACCTTTCCTGTGGTGTTTTGCTCCACCTTCTACTAAAGTATTAGCATTTCTTGGGCTCTACTCCTGACCCTGGCTTCACACTCCCCACTCTCTCAGGGGACTTCATTTGCCACCTACTTACTCACCTCTCCCAAATTGCTCCATCAAGCCCAAACCCTCTCCCATGCACATGAAATGCAATGCTCTCCAAAACTGAGTTCATTATCTTGCCCTCCAAATCTGCTTTTCTTCCAAATTCAGCCAGTGGATAACAGCACCCCCACCTAGTTGCTCAAGCCCAAATTCCAGTCATCCTCAATTCCTTTTTTCCCTTCCCACCCTCATTCGAGCACGTTAATTTCTCTTCCAAACTACCCCTGAAGTCTGTCTGAGTCTCTCCACCCCACTGCTGCCGATTTGGTGCAAGCCACTCCTGGCCTCCAGTCTTAACCACCCTTGACCCAGTTCTCAATGCGGTGGTCTTCGCAAAATGTGCATAGGATCAACTCACTCCCACTTCAAATCCATGGCTCTCTACTACCCCCAAGGACAAAGTTCAGAGTTCTTAACAGCCTACAGGGTCCTTCGGGTTCGGGCCCCTACCCATCGTACAGCCTCAGGTCTCCACTGTGTGCCCTACACGATTTGCCCTCGCCATACCAGGTTTTGTCTTACTTCTGTACACACTAACACCATTCCTTTCCCTCCCTCCTTCCTTCACTCATTACATTTGAGGGCCTGTGAATAGCCAATTCATTCATTCATTCATTCATTCATTCCATTTATTGAGGACCTGTGAATAGCCACTTAAAGAAAACAAAATCTCTGTCCTCGGAGATTAGTAGAGGAGATCAATTTTTAAGCCCAATACCCCTAAAAAGGCCGTTTAGTAAGTGCTGACGAAGACAACCTACGGCTGTCTCCACCTGCAGAGTTGGGCCGGCCCTGCCTCCATCACCAAGGATCCCCGGCCGGCCGCCCCGCCCCCTGCGCAGGCCCCGCCCCTCACCGGCCTCGTAGCCGTCGTCGCGCTTTTCCCGCTTCACGCGCCGCTCGGAGGGCTCGGCCTGGCTGCGCTCCCGCCCGTGCGCACTGCTGCGGGCCTCGGTCTCGCGCCGCCCGCTCCCGCGCTCGGTGCCCCGTTCCCGGCTCCGCTTCCGTCGTTCGCCACCGCTGCTACCGCCGCCACCACTCCGGTGCTTGTGTTTTTTGTGCTCCCGATGTCGCGGCGGCTGCTCGGTGGCGCCCCCGGTGCCGGCCGCTGCCGTCGTCCCGGCCGGCTCCTTCTCCCCGCGGTGCTTCTTTGACGACCCCATGGTGGTACGTCTGCCCCGAGCCCGGCTGCCACCGAGCCCAGACGACGCAAAATCGGAAAACTTCCGGGTCGCCCGGCAGCCGCTGTCGTGTTGCCGGAAACTAAGCGGCTGCTTCGGTCGTTCGCTTCAGTGCCTGCCCCAGAGGTTCATGGGAAGGGCGGGATTCGAGCCCGCATGCTCGATCAGGGCTCCCTCCGGCGTGGACTTGAATTGGTGGTCCAGGTGCGCGTGCGCTCATCCAGGTGCACGGACCTGATGGAGATGTGGGTCCCAGAGCTATGAGGACCTAAAGGGCATCTGAGCCAGCGTCCCCGGAGCTGGAGGCCTCTGCCAGGCTTCCCTGCGCTTGCACAACCCAGCCACGGGATGCTCACTCTCTCACGGACTTTCCATGGACAGCTCCCCCGCTCCAATGAGGCAACCCCCGATGGACTCCCTGGGATCTTGCCTCCTCAGCTTACTCTCCTCCGAGCTCCACAGCCCAGCCTGAGTCCCTCTAACCAGTTTTGTCAGCAAATGCTGCCTTCCCACGTTCTCTAGATTTTTTTCCCCAATTTTTATTATCCATTTTAGAGAGAGAAACACTAATTTGTTCCGATTAGTTAGTGCATTCATTGGTTGATTCTTGTATGTGCCCTGACCATATCCAACCAGCAACTTTGGCTATGGGACTGAAGCTCTAACCAACTGAGCTACCCTGCCTGGGCCGGACTGAGTTTTCTAACCTGTGCTCGTGAACTGCTAAGGAGCTCCAGAAGAACTGTGTGCTTGTGAACCCTGTAAAATTGGGTACAAAATTTGGCACAACTGTGTGTGTGTGCTTTTTTCCCCTTGAGAGGGGCTATAACTTGAAGTTACCTAAAGTTAAAAGCCCAGTTCACCCAATCCCTCCTGACTCCCCACCCTACCCCCGCAGTTGTTCCATCTGGTGTTCCCTAAGCATACATCTGCTATGGTGTGATGCATGTGCCCCTTCAAAGGTCTACCCCACACCCCCAATCGACTGGGAGTTCTCAAAGGCAGAGGCCACCCTGTCCTATTCACTCTTGAATTTCTAGGACCCAGCATATATGCTGGAGATGGGGGCGGGGGTGCTCTGTGAGACACCCCACTCCTCAGCAGCAGACAGAAGGCCCTGTGTGCTGGGTGCTGGCGGCTGAAACACCCAGAGCCCCTGGGGGATGGGGAGACAAGTTCAACTTGCTGCCTGCCCACCCACCATATCCTTCTCCCAACCCACAGCCTCTTCCCACCACCACCAGAAATTCCACACTGTATTTTTCATAAAGCCTTTAATTTTTATCTAGGGACTGGATTTCCAGTCTGGGCTTGGGGTGGACTGCCTGTCAGGCTGGCTGCCGACGGGTTCTTTCCTTGGGGGGCTTTGAGAAGAGTGCTCCACTCTCTCTGTTGACCTATGCCTCCTTAAAGATGAACACAAGGATTGAGGCCACTGGGCTCTGCTGCTGCCCAGCCCCACACCCAAGGACACCTGGGCTATAGGAGGGGAAAGGTCATTGCCATTGATGATATGGGTTCAAATCTGGCTCCTATGCTGTGGGACTCTGAGGACCTGACTTTCTGTCTTTGAGCCTCAGTTTCCTTCTTGAGAATTAGGCTTCATAATCCCTGCTCTGCAACAGGTTGGCAGGTTGCTCTAAAGCATGAGGGACAATATACGGGGGGGGGGGGGGGGGCCTGGCATTGAACCAGTCCACAATGGAGGCTTGATGTGTAGCCACTCAGATGGCCGAAGATTCCCAGACTGGCTCTGCTGCTTATTCACTCCTATGTCCTTGGGAAAGATCCTGCCCCTTGGGTCTTGAGTTTCTTTGTGGAGAAGTGGGGGAATAACCCTGGCCCCATCTTCCTTGGGTGACATGGAGGACAGAGCCTGAGGATGTACCTGCTGCCTCCTAGAGGGGCAGAGTCTTCCGGGTCGTGGAGGGGTGATGCAGGGTAGACAGGGCAGGACCGAAGCTTAGGTTCAGGGCTGCCCACTGAGTTCCCTCAGCCTTTCCCCAGACTTCCAGGCCAAGTTGAAGGGGGACAGGGAGACAGAGGGAGGAGATCCTGCAGGGCCCAGAGTGCTGGGGGTGGTGCCCCTTCTCCCCACAGCTGGGCAGAGCCAGAGTCTTGGCCAGCTAGACGGCCTCACCTGGGTTTCCTGGAGGTGCCCTTGCTTGTCTCAGCCAGCAGCTGTTTCTCATCCAGCCCCAGGGCTGACAGCACCTGGGAGAAACGCCGGGTCACGGTGAGCCGGGCGTTGGCCTGAGGAGAGGGAAAGAGGGGGTGTCCCACTCTGCACCAGGGCTGCCTCGGACAAGTGGGGCTCTGATTACTGAGGGAGTCCAGGGTTTCCAAATGGGCTGCAGCCTGGGGTCCCATCTAAGGGGTCCCTCTCCCACTTCGCCCCCCTACCCACAGTGAGGAGCAGAGTTCTCAGGGGGAGACCGCCTGTGTGCCCAGGGCTAGCCCTCACCTGCATGGCCTGCTGGAACAGGTAGGGCCGGGCCTGCACCCTGTGCTGGATGCCCTGCAGCTCGGCCTGGTACTCAACAAAGCGCTCTCGCTCCTGGCGCCTGCAGGGAGACGGACCTCTGGGCAGCTAGCCCTGGACACAACCCATCCCCACTTGTGAGCCACTCGTCTTCACTGAGGACTTTGCATCTGCCTGCCCTAACCTTTACAAAGCCATTTCACTCCTGTCCTCACCCTGGATCCCTCCTAAGGTCACTGGGGTAGGAATTAGTGTTTGCCCCACTTTACCGCAACTCCCCTAAAGCTCAGGAGGGTTGAGCGACTTGGCCAAGGTTGCACAGCTGGGACAGGAGAGACTGAGCCCTGAGCGGAAGTCTCCGGGCTATGCAGCCAGGGCTTGCCTGTCCTCCCAGCCACCCCTGAGGGAGAGGGGCTGATGCTGGCTTCTGAGCAACTGGGCATCTGCTCCCGCAGCCTCTCCCCTCCCTGGTCCACGCCCACACCTTCTCACACTGCGCCTGTGAGGAGGAAGCTATGGTTTTGGGCACAGTCCTGCACTGGGCTCCGGGCTGTTTTCTCCTCTGTGCTGTAGCAGGGATTGGACAAGCTTGCCAGCATTTGTTGCGGTTCTTATAAGCAGACAGCTTAGGAAATGGGACACAGGAACTAAACTATGTGTTGCAAATAGAAGAACACATCCCGAAAGATTTCCACTGGGGAAGCACAAACCCACTTACAAAATCCAGTTTGTGCACTTATCAGAAATGTGTCTGCTCAGCAAGCTGAGCCTCCTGGCAGCAGGAGGGGCCCTCTAGCCACATCACACACAGGTCCAGGCATCCTTCTGAGAGGCACATACAAGAGGCTGCGGGGCGTGGTGGCAGCACCCACAGACAGTACGGGAGGGGAGGAAAGGCTAGTTCTCACTGGGATCTCCAGCAAGTCCACCAGGCCCTGTAGAAAACACCGCCTGGCAGGGCCCGGACCCTTGGCTATGAGCCAGGGAGGGAAACTTCCTCCGTTCAAGAAAAGGAGATAGACTTGAGCCCTGGCTGGTGCGTCTCAGTGTATTGAGTGCCAGCCTGCGAACCAAAGGGTCACCTGTTCGATTCCCAGTCAGGGTACAAGCCTGAGTTGCAGGCCAGGGCCCCAGTAGGGGGTGCGAGGGAAACAACTACACATTAATGTTTCCCTCAATCTCTCTCCCTTCCTCCCTTCACTTATGTCTGAAAATAAATACATAAAATATTAAAAAAAGAAAAAGAGATAGACTTGAAAACTCATGGCCAGGAACAGAAATTACTGCCACAAGGAGTCTTCGCCATTTAGGAGGGAATTTACAGCAGTTACAAGGGGTGGGGTTTGGGAAACATGGGCTGCCATTCAGTCTTCATCTTGCCTGTGATGTCATGTACATTTTCCTGCCTGATCCTTATGTTATTTTCTGTTAAAATTCAGAGAAAGCACATGTCTGGGAGCCCAAGTGAGAAAGGAGGCAGTGTCAGTGGATGTCGGCCCTGTCCACTATCATCATCTTTGATCATAAGCAAGTCACATCACCTCCCCACCCTGGGCAACCTCTTTGTGCCTCCCTCCTGGCCAGGCCAGAATCTCCGCTGCAGCTCAGAGAAAAGTTCACAGTCTGTGAGGGCCGAGAGGCCCTGTGGGAAATACCTGCTCTCAAGAGGCAAATGAAAGGTGTGTGAAATACTCATCTCACGGACATCTGCCCCTTGGAGGGTGAAACCTTCCGCTTCCTGCCTTAGTGAAAAGCAATGAACTTGAGGTCTGGTCAGAAGGCATCTCCCAGGGTGAAAGGATATGAGGCTAGGAAGGGACTGCCCTGGTGCCAGTGGCGCCCAGTAGGTACTCCTTGTCCACGGCATCGGCGACCACAGTGTTATCTGTTTCACTCGGTTGGTCTTTGGGAGAAGATCCTGGTGCCCTCTATCTGAGGACCAGGTGGGTGCTGAGCCCTCCCAGGCAGTGGAGCGGGCAACTAATGAGCTGCCTGGGTTGGAATCTCAGCTTCGCAGATCACTTGCTACCTTTGGTAAATTATTTCAGTTCTCTGAGCCTCTGTTTCCTCATCCATAGAATCATGCGGATGGTGATAATACCTACCTCCTGGACCTGTTATGAGTCTAAAAGAGATTTTCTTTGAAATATGCATTTGTGGGTTTTTTAATGGTCAAACTGTAGGAAGAGAATAAAACAGATGACTTCACCTTGACCTCGAACATTGCCTTCTTTGGGAGAGGGATTATAGGTGCTATTCACCTTCTGCATCAATTCTTTTGGTAATATCTGAATTTTTATAGTAAGTATGCCTGGCTTTTGAAATCAGAAGAATAAGATTTGAAAGTGGACTTCCGGCCAAGATGGAGGCATAGGCGGACACACTGTGCCTCCTCTCACAACCAAAATTAAGGACAACAAAGATTTAGAAACAAGAAAACAACAGAACTCATAGAAAATTGAACTGTTTGGAAGTCCAACAACCATTCATCCAGACCGGTAAGAGGGGCGAACTGTTTGGAAGTCCAACAACCATTCATCCAGACCGGTAAGAGGGGCGGAGTCTTGGCAGGAAAAAGTGGAGGTGCGGACCGGGCACACAGGCAGCAGAGGCTGGCAGATCCCAGGTGCACAGGTGGCAGCTAGCAGACCCCAGGCATGGGGTGGCAACTGTGCAGACCCAGTGAGGCCGTGCAAAGCAGCTGGCTGACCAGGTGGTCCCACATTCACGTGCAGATAATCCAGGCGAAGGGGAAGCAGCAGAAGGGACTGGAATCCGAGAGTGAGCAGAGCAAGCGCCATTGTTTCCTCTCGGACCCTGCCCCCACATACAGCGTAACTACCCAGTGACTGGGCTGCCCCGCTCTGGGGAACACCTGAGGCTCCACCCCTCATACGTAACAGCCGCGACTAGACCAAAAAAAAACCCAGAAACAAAAATGGCTCAAACCAGAGAACAAATCAAAGCCCCAGAGCCAATTTATCTAAGCAATGAAGAGATAGCCAACCTATCAGATGCACAATTCAAAGCCCTGGTGATCAGGATGCTCACAGAATTGGTTGATTTTGCTCACAAATTAGATGAAAAAATGAAGGCTACAATAAGTGAAATGAAGAAAAAACGCATGGGGAACCAACAGAGATGGGAGGAAAACTGGGACTCAAATCAATGGAGTGGACCAGAAGGAAGAAAGAAACAACCAAACAAAAAACAAGGAAGAAACAAGAATTCAAAAAAATGAGGAGAGGCTTAGGAACCTCCAGGACATCTTTAAACGTCCCAACATCCGAATTATAGAGGTACCAGAAGGGGAAGAAGAAGAGCAACCAGTGGAAAACTTATTTGAACAACTAATAAAGGAGAATTTCCCCAATCTGGCAAAGGAAATAGTCTTCCAGGAAGTCCAGGAAGCTCAGAGAGTCCCAAAGAAGTTGGACCCAAGGAGGAACACACCAAGGCACATCATAATTACATTAGCCAAGATTAAAATGAAGGAGAGAATTCTAGAAGCAGCAAGGGATAAGGGGACAGTCACCTACAAAGGAGTTCCAATCAGACTGTCAGCTGATTTCTCAAAAGAGACCTTACAGGCAAGAAGGGGCTGGAAAGAGGTATTCCAAGTCATGAAAATCAAGGACCTACATCCAAGATTGCTCTATCCAGCAAAGCTGTCATTTAGAATGGAAGGGAAGATAAAGTGCTTCTCAGATAAGCTCAAGTTAAAGGAGTTCATCACCAAGCCCTTATTATATGAAATGTTAAAGGGACTTATCTAAGAAAAAGAAGATAAAAAATATGAACAGTAAAAAGACAGTAAACTCACAGGTATTAACAACCAGACCTAAAACAAAGCCAACTAAGCAAACCACTACAACAGGAGCAGAAACACAGAAATGGAGATCACATGGAGGGTTAGCAATAAGGGAGTGGGAAGAGGAGAGAGGGGGACAAGTTACAGAGAACAAGTAGCACAGACGGTGGGTAGAAAATAGACAGGGGGAGGGCAAGAATAGTGTGGGAAATGTAGAAGCTAAAGAACTATGACACATGGACATTAACTAAAAGGGGGAATGTGGATGGGAGGGGGTGTGCAGGGTGGAGGGGAATGGTGGGGGAGAAATGGGACAACTGTAATAGCATAATCAATAAAATATAATTTTAAAAAATTATTTAAAAAAGATTTGAAAGTGATAAAGCACACACATAGCACATTTAACCTGAGCATCGGACAGCTTCAGAGGTTGGTATTAACTAGGTAACGCTGGCCCAGCCTCTCCCCCTGAGCCTCCTTGTCTTGATCTATGAAGTGCAGCAAAGTGGCCGGCCAGGCTGCCTGAGCTGGAGGATGGCAGCGGAGGCTCAGTCCTGAGAGAAGGTGAGGACTGGGTCTCCTGGGACCTTCAGTCTGTCCCCGCCAGGCCCTCCACAGCCCTGCTTCCTACCTCAGCTCTTCCAGTTTCTGCTGGGTGGCCCCCGGCCCTCGACTCCCTCTGGGTGCATAGGCCGCCAGGCAGCGGGCCACCTGCTGCTGGACCCGCTGCTCCCGGGCCCGCCGCAGTTCGGCCTGCTGCCGCTCCTCCTGCTGCTGCTGCTCCCAGGCCTGCAGCAGGCTCCTGGAAAGGGGCAAGGAAAGAACAGGGATAGAATTGTGTGGGACACAGGAGCCTCATGGAGGGTCCAGGACCAGGTAGGGCAATGTGGGGCTAGGTTAATGTGTCTTGACTTGAGGGACAGGCAGGTGGATGAATGAATAGGAAAAAAAAACAAAATGTACGGATGAAGGGCAGATGCATGGTGTGGATGGTTGAATAGACACCACCTCGGTTGACCTGGAAGCTTCTTCCTCCAGATCTCAGGCCAGTTCCTTCTTATCAATCGGGCCTTGGCTCACATGCCAGGGAAAGAGAGACTCCCTGATCAGCCCATCAACCCCTCAGGTATTGCCCAGCTCTAGCTAAATGCTTTGTTCATTTATTAATTCTCCCTCTGCCCAAGTAGAATGTAAGCCTCCTGAGAGCAGAGTTTCTTGTCTATCCTGATACATTCACCACCAGTGTACCCCCAGCAGCTAGAACAGTGCCCAGCCTAGACAGACACTTGATATTGGTGAGTTCATGCAGAAGTGGGTCATGGTCAGATGGAAAAATGGACAGACAGGCAAAGGGGTAGATGCAGTTATTCAATTAGCACATGTTTATTGAGTATCTACTATGTGCCCGGTCCCATGTGGGGCACCAGAGAGGCTGTGATCAACAAGGCCTGGCACCCGCCCTCAGGCCATGCACAGGGATGGATGGACAGCCCAGCACCCTCGCAGCATGGCAGGCGAGGGCTATGATGGAGGTGAGCACAGAGGAGAACTGGCGGGGCCCCTAACCGGAGAGCTGAAAGGTGCTTGAGTGAGCTGGGTGGAGGGGGGAGAGGGTCAGTCCCAGGACAGCAGATAGGGACAGACAGCATGGGCCACTCCAGCCACTCTGACCAGCGGGCATGGGAGACAGGAGCCTCCTTACTGAGGGAGCTGGGCTTTGTCCCAAGGGCACAGGAAGCATGGAAGGATTTCAAGCAGGAGATGATAGGGTAAGAATGGAGGGTACTATCAGAATGCCAAATGGACCCTGGCTGGTGTAGCTCAGTGGATTGAACGCGGGCTGTGAACCAAAGGGTTGAGGTTCAATTCCCAATCAGGGTGTATGCCTGGGTTGTGGGCTAGGTCCCCAGTAGGGTCCATGTGAGAGGCAACCACACATTGATGTTTCTCTCCTCTCTTTCTCCTTCCCTTCCCCTCTATCTAAAAATAAAGAAATAAAATATTTTTTAAAAAAGAAAAAAGAATGCCAAATGGATTCTCACCTGCCACTTCTAACCCATCACTGAGGCCCACTGAGCCAGCCTCCAAATGGACAAAGGCCCTCTCTCCACTCCCCTGGCCACCTTGTTCAGGCCCTTATTAGCCCCCACCTAGACAATGCCAGCAGCTGCGCACACTGTCCAGTCTTCACCCTCTGCTCCGCCCCCAGTCTCCTGTGCAAGCCCCAGGCACAGCGATCATCCAACTCTGCTGCCATTATTGTTGCTCCGCCCACAGACCTTGAGCCTCTTAGGTATGTACCAAGTTTTCAATCTTTATATCCCGAGGACCATGAGTGTATACTCCATATATGTTGCATTAATTACTTAGTTAATAAATTATGAGTGGATAGAAGATGGGAAGAGATTGAAAAAGTTGCCTACGTCAATAGACAGTTGGCCAAGCAGACGGACAGAGAAACTGATGGATGGGTAAACAGAGATGGATGAATGGAAGAATGGATGGATGGTCAGAAGACTAATGAATAGAAAAAGGAAGGAAAGAAGGAGAGGATGAATGACTAAGTGTCACTTGGAGAACTGCCTCCTTCTCTACTCTCTGCCTTGGCCCCCACCCTCCTCCCTCCTCCACCTTACCTGGTGGCCTCCTGTCGTTTGTGGAAGGTGCGGTTAGGGAAGTTGACACACAGGAGGGTCTCATCATCTCTCGAGGCACGGGCCTTCCCACTCCTGTTGGAGGCCTGGACAGCAGCCCGCAAAGCCTTCAAGGGATGCTTTCTGGAACCTACCCCTGTGGGAGGAGTTAGAGACTGCCCTCTCTCCCAGCCCACTGGGCAATTCCACCCAGCCCCTGGAGCCCAGCCCAGGCCTGCCTGAATTCCATGGACCCAGGTCCTGTTCCCCCAACCTTCTCCGATGTGCTACTTCCTAGGGCACCCAGGTATTGACCCTCACACTCACCACAGTCCAAGTCTTGCTGCAATTGCTGCTGCAGCTTTTCCAGGTCCCAAGTCCCCTCCAGCTTTGGGGCCCTTGCCTTCCTCCTCTGTGGTCCTTGAGAGCTGCTGGAGCTGGTACCGCTCCCTTGGCATTGCAGTTCCCCCTCCTCAGAGGCCTCTTCACAGGAATTCCACCCTTTTCTCCGAACCCCTGCCCTCCTTCTGTGGGGGACCCTGTGCTCTTCCTCCTCACCCTCCTCCGTTGCCTTTGCAAACCATTTCTCCTTGGGGATCGACCCTTTCCTGGGGAGCTGGGGCAGATCACCAGGGCTCAGATCTCTCTCAGCCTCCTCAGCAATGGGAACTTCCTGCTCAGCAGCCTCCTCAGACTCAGATCCGGATCCTGACCTCTTCCCAGGTGGCTGGAGACCAAACTCATGGGGCAGCTCCAGCTCTTGGCCCTCCTCTTGGCCGGAAGGGATAGAGACACAGCTCCAGGCCCTGAGCTGCTGACTCCTCTCCAGGTTTCGAGTCTTCATCTTCCAGCATAAGCCATGAGCCTCTAGGAGGTTGGCAGTGGACTTACAGCTGGACTTGTGCTTGGGGGATGCAAAGGCCAAGGGCAGGGCATGCTGGCCAGGGGGTGAGGGGGAGCCAGGCTGAAGTGTAGCTCGGCCATTTCTGATGAAGCTCTCCCAGGCCCACTGGAAAGGGAATGAGGGTTTCCGAGGACAGGGAAAGAGACTGGGGAGGGAGAGGGCAGGGGGCAGAGGTCAGGGTCAGGGTGCTGGCCCCCAGTGGGGCCTGACATCCAGCACCCCTCCTCTGCCCGCCCCCCAGCCCTTCCCACAGCTGCTTACTCCTCAGCCTCAGCAGAGCCATGCCCTTTCTTGTTCCGGGCCCTGGACGCCCGGTCCTTCTTTGCTGTCCGCCTTGCACTCTGAGATCGCTGCTGCTGGTCCTGAATTACACTGTCACCACTCCCAAGCCTCTTCTGGGCAGAGACAGGAGAGGAGGCCCAGCTCTTAGAGCACCTCACACCTCCCCAGGGGCCTCCACTTCTCTGCACCTTGGCTGGCCCTGAAGTGGACTACTAGCCACCCCAATTCATGATATTCAGACAGCAACAGCTCAGGACTTTCACATGTTAACTGATTTCACCTTCCCATCATGCCCATCATGCAGATGAGAGCACCGAGATTCAGAGAGGTGACATCATTTGACTAAGGTCACACAGCCAGTAAGTGAAGCCAGGATCTGGACAAGTCTGTCCCCACAGTCCAGATTTGTCACCATTGCACTATGCTGCCTCTGGCCCCTGGCAGCTCTTCTGAATGCCCTGTAGGGCCCTGGACTTGCTAAATCAAAGTGGAAGGAACTCAGTATCACCCCACAGCGGGGCTCCCCCTGCAGCGGCGCTCTGGCATGCTCTGGCCTTCGCCCCATCCTGGCAGGCCTCCCCGTGGTCCCTTTGCCTCTCGAGCCTCCCTCACTCTCACCTGAACCTCAGCTCCAGTTCATGGCTTCTCAAGAGCCCCCCTCAGCCTTGGTCACCCCTGACCCCAGAGAGCCAGCCTGCCTCTTAGAAGGTTGGAAGTAGGCCGTTGGAAGTCCCCTGGCAGGGCCGCCCTTACCTGCTCAGCCTGGGGGGTGCCCGAGAGAAGGTTGAGCAGCCCTGGAGCCGTCCCTGGAGCCTGGAGCGGGAGTTCCTGCCCTGGTCTCCCCGACCTGGTCCTGACCAACTGTTGGTGGGTGTTTAGCATATTGGTGTCCTGCCCCACCCCCCACCCCCATCCACCAGCCTTGGAACTGTCCTCCCCACCATCTCTATGGCAACCAGTCCTCAGCCAGTCTCCAGGGCTCTGGCAAACAGCAGGCCAGGAAGGGCCAGCCAGGATATGTGAGACCAACTTCCAGATGGGAGAGTTCAGCAGGATGCTGAGGAATAGTCCAAGCCTGGGAGTTCAAAAGCCCAGGGCCAAGTCCTGCCTCTTTAGGCCTCCACGTTGACCAGGTCTGAGTCCCCTGTCTTTCCTTGGCCTGCATTTCCCCATCTGTCGGTAAAATGGACCTCAAGATGCATCCACCTGGAAGGGCCCTTAGGCCCTATGAAGATGGCTGGTGGCACCTGAGACAGGCCCTTTCCCTCCGCCTGTCTCTGGAGCTGCCCCCAGCCCTGGCAGAGGCCCTGTAGGAGCCAAACTGAACTCCCACAAGGTCTCGTTCAAACCACTTGCCCTCCCAGGCCCTGGCCAGGCAGAAAAGGTCAGGAAGCTGAATGCCACATCCAAGAGCAAGGTAGCAGGCAAAGTGAAGCCCGAAGAACGCTCTGCAGGGGGTGAGAGAATTTGAACCTCATCTCAAACTCCTAGCAGCACCAAAAAGCCTTGCTGTGGTAAATCCCTGAGGGATACCTGGTGCTGACTACGACCACCTGTGGCACAGGGGCATGGTGCCAAACTGAGGCCCTGGAGTGGCCTCTCACCAGCTCTGTGACCTTGGACAAGTCTCTTCCCTTCTCTAACAAACTGGCTCATCCCTTAAGTTTGTTGGAAGGAAAATGAAATCACAAAGGCAATGCACTCAGTAAATGTCTGGTTTTACTGTTGTAATAACAACTAACAATTATTGGGAGGCAGTGGAACATAATGGCTAAGAGCACAAAGGAAGAGCTAGGGTTCAAATCCCAGCTCCTCCACTTGCTGCGTACTTTCTTGGCGCCTCCGTTTCCTCATGAGCGATGCACGGGCGGCAATGATTGCCTCTGTCTCCCAGGGCTGTGGTGAGGATGGAGTGGGTTCACATACACAGGCATACATAGAGCAACTCCATGGCCCATGACTGCTCCGTGAGCGTTGTTAGTGAGCCCACAGAGAGGCCCCAGTGAGACAGGTTGTGGAAGCACCTCCCAGCAGATGCCCTGGAGGCATGTTTTCTCAGCCCTCTTTGCTGTGGACCCTCCCTGCTCTCAGACTCCCTGCTCCTCCACAAGGAGCCCAACCAACTCAACAGCCTAAATGATGCTGCAGATGAAGAAAGTCTCTTGTCTCCCAAAATAGGTAAACTCAGCTCTTTCTAGTTAGCTGTCATCCCATTCCCCCATCCACCTCCTCTACTGAATGTCACCCCCAGGACCCCAGGTGGAAGGCACGGGGGTTTCATTTTCAGAGAACAAAGGCCCTGCAGACCCCGACCTAACTGATTTTTTAAACAAAGTCTGGGCCACTGACTTCCTTGGCAGAGGACAGGTCTGGGCTCCTCAGGCCACTATTTTCACGAGGTGCATTCAGACCGCTTCTCTAGCCACACTCATTCTTCTTCAAGGGACGTCATCCAGCCTGGCAGCCTCATGAGCCAGCTGCAGCCTCCCAGCTACCCCCGGTTTGCACATCTCAGCCCCAACCCTCCCCACGTAGTCCAGACTCCTCCAAAGGCAGCAGCTTCACACATCTTGTGTATCATGTGCCTCTTGATGGCATCTGTTCTCCTGTGCTTGACTTAATCTCACGTTGTTTTGTACAGTGACATGCCGCCCAGGTGAGTAGCCCAGGAGCAGTAGGCTCCACCACACAGCCTCAGTGTGCAGGACACTAGACCACCTGAGTCTGTGTAGGTGCCTCTGTGATGTTCCAACAACAGAATCACCTAATGAAGCACTTCTCTATTTTCTTAAGATCTTATTTATTTATTTTTAGAGAGAGGGGAAGGGAGGGAGAGAGAGAGGGAGAGAAACATCGATGTGCAAGACATATCATATGGTTGCCTCTCACATACAACCCGACTGGGGATCAAACCAGCAAACTTTTGCTCTGTGAGATGACACCCAATCCGCTGAACCACACCGCTCAGGGCCTGTCTCCCTGCAATTTTTATTGAAGAGGACTGATTACTCCTTTAAGCACTGATCACTCCTTTAAGTACATCTTCATTAATTTTTTGGCATTTGGGCCAATTTTTATGTGAGCTGGTTGCTTAAATTCTTGTCCATTTCTCTGTTGTGTTTCTTGTCTTTTTCTTTCTTTCTTTTTTAAAGAGTTTATTTATTCTTAGAGAGAAGGAAAGGGAAGGAGAAAGAGAAACATCAATGTGTGGTTGCCTCTCATGCGCCCCCCTGCTGGGGACCTGGCCTGCAACCCAGCCATGTGCCCTGACTGGGACTTGAACCAGCGACCCTTTGGTTCTCAGGCTGGGGCTCAGTCCACTGAGTCACACCAGCCAGGGCTCTTGTCTTTTTCTTATTGACTGGCAGGAGTTCTTTATTCACTAGGTCACAGCCATCTGTCAGTCAGCATCATCTCTGAGGGCCTTTGTGGAGCAGAAATCCTTGATATTGACATGGGTCTGTAAATATTTTTTTTTATCATTGTTTTTGAAGCACAGTTGTCTCCACTCCCCCCTCCCCCTCCCTGATCTGTAAATGTTTTGAACAGGGGTCTGTATTTCGGATGTCTGAAGTCCTTTGCCCGCCCCCCGGTGGGCATCCTCCTGTAATTTTGTCTGTACGGTTATGGTGTGCAGAGGGACATGCTTTGTACTTTCCTTTTCTGTCGCTGTCCTCATCTGGTCTGAGTCACATGAGGAACTGAGCAGCTTTCTCTCGTTCTCCATCTCCAGGAACAACTTGTTTGAGATGAGGACCATCTGTTCCTTGAATGCCCGGTGGTGCATCCCTGAGAGGCGGCCCGTCAGGGCTCTTTCACATTGGAGTCTTAGGTTATAATTTTATCTACTGGTATTGATCTGTTGAAGTTTTTTTCTATTTTTCTGCCAATTTTGGCATGTCATATTTTTCTGGGGAGGTATTCACTTTAATTAAGTTTATATGTTGACTAACATACAATTGTTTGTCGTATTCTTTGATATTTTGATATTTTAAACTTTTGTGGGATCTCGGGGGCCAGATCACGTGGGACCCAGAGGCCATGGAAAGGACCTTGGATTTGTTGTCCTGAGTGTGACAGAAAGTGCAACAGGATATGGGGAATGGCACTGGGTGCAGCATAGAGGGAAGGAAGCTCCAAACTCAGCTGCTGCTGGCCAAGATCCAAATTGTAAAGAAAATAGAAAGAAATCATTTGTCACTCTTGAAGCCACTCAAGAGTATAAAGGGAGGGAGGGTGGATTCAGAAAGGGGGTTTTGCAAGGAGGGTCCTCTGGAAGAGCTGACCCAGCATTGATTCCAGCACTCTCTTCAGAAGACGGCTGGGGGGCTGCCTTCTAGTCCCAAATCTGGGGAGAAGTGCTTTGGGGAGCCACCATGTGGAGAGCTGGAGGCAGGCTTCCCAAAGTCATGGCAGCCCAGGGGGCGAGTAGTCCATGGGACCTCCAGAAAAGGCTGCGGAACCACACTGGGAACAGACCCTCGGCAGGGCAGCAGGTGGTCTTGCCCAGGGGGCTTCTGTTACCTGGTGGTGGGTGAGGCAGGGGTTACCCATCAGTATGGGTCTGTGGGTGCCAGTCCAGAGAAAACCAGAACCAGCCAAGAGGGAGGCCCTGCCCGCCCCCAGGTGTTGCACTCAAGGGTGAGGCTATAAAGGAACCATTGTAGTTCCCCCAGGGTGAGAGCCTGCCTTAGCCTGATGCCACCTGGAAGGCAAGATGCCATCTTGCCCAGGACAGAGAAAGAAACTTGCACCCACTTTCTGTCCGCTGACTTCCCTCCTTGTACGTGAGGCCCAAATGGCTGGGGAAGTGGAGAGAGACTGTTGCACAGAGGTTAGAGATTTACCCACCGCACAAAACTGGGCTTCCTGATAGAACCCGCCTACTGGCTTCAGGGGACCGCTGCACTTCGAGGACACACAGCACAGGAAGTCATCATTGCATTGAGGGGCCAGAGAAGCAGGTTCCCTTATGAACTTTAGAGGGACATTGGGAGACAAAAATAAATCTTTTATTATATCCCATCAATCTGGGTTGGCCAAAGCAGCCATCAGAGTGGAGGGTTTTAAGAGGGGCAGTGATATGAGCTGATCTGTGTTTTTAAAAGACCCCTCGCCCTGTCTGGTGTGGCTCAGTGGATTGTGCACTGGCCTGCAAACCCAAAGACTGCTGGTTCGATTCCTGGTCAGGGCACACACCTGGGTTGTGGGCCAGGCCCCAGTTGGAGGAATGCAAGAGGCAACCAATTGATGTTCCTATCCCTTTCCGCCTCTCCCTCTTCCCCACTATCTGAAAATGAAGAAATAAAGCCTTTAAAAGACCCCCTCCATCTGCTGCATAGAGATTAAACTGGAGGGCCAGAGGGCTGGGGTGAGAGGGTCTGCAGGATTTGGGCCAGGCAGGGCCGAGAGAGGAAAGAAGAAGAAGGTGCGGAGACCGTGAGCCTGGACCTGCCACCACTTGAGGTCAGTGGGGAAGGAGGAGCGAAGGGAGTGAGGGCTGCCAGCCAAGGGAAGGAAATCTTTCAGAGAGCAGGGAGTGACCAGCTGTCACAAGAGCTACTAAGAAGTCAAGGCAAGGTGGCCAGTTAACAACTGAATTGGGTGACCTTCCTTCTTCACTAGGCCCATATTCCAAGGCTTGGACATGGCAGGCTCATTGCAGACTCCCGGGGTGGCAGTGGTGGTGGCTGTGTGGCAGGGCTGGCCCCTCACTCAGCTCCTCCCCGCAGAGCCCCATCCGAAACTTCCCCTTTGAAGCTAAAAGGAAAAGTTTAGGAAAAATTTAGCTAAGGTCTAGGAAAAACTTCCTTTCCCCAGGGAACATGTAGACTGTCTTCTTTGGGGGTGGGGAGGGGAGCTAAGTCACTATGTCTCCCTTTTTTTGCTTTGGCTGCCAGGAAGCTCAGAGTCAAAGTTGTGTAATTCAATTAATAGTGCACCTTATAGACCTGTATGGGCTGCAGATTTATATTCAATATTTAAACTCTGATTTTTATTTTCTCTGTTTATTATATTTTCGTACTCTCCAGTCTCCATTTCTATTTTTACTTTGCCTTCCTTGTTCTCACTGGAAGCGACCTCAGCTGCATTGGGAAGGAGGCACGTATGCAAATTAATCCCACTGGTTGAGTGAATACATGAAAATGCCTCAAAGAGTCAGGTCCCTTTGGGTTGCAATTGACAGAACTAAATTAGGCCATAAATGATAAAAATAAGTAACTGGCTGACTTTTCTGAGTCTTAAAACCATCAGGGATGTCACTGACCTCAGCTTTGCTGGGAGGGAGGGAATCAAGTCCTGTCACCTCTCTGTGCGCGCATGTGTGTATGTGTGCACGAGTGTATGCAAGCATGTGTAGGCATGTGCAAGTGTATGTGTGCATGTGCATGTATGCATGTGCATGCTCGAGTGTGTGCATGTGTGTGTATGAGTATGTGTGTGCATGAGTGTATGTGAGTGTGTGCATATGTGTGTGAGTATATGTGTACGTGTGTGTGTGCGTGTGTGCCTCCCTCTTCCTCATTGTGTCTCTGTTTCTCTCTGTCCACTTCAGTCTGTCTGATGGGGGTGTTGGCTGCAGCCAGCGCCAGGTTGCTGCCCTTGGACCTTTGCCACCAGAGTAGAGAGAGGATTCTTCCCACACGGGGCAGAAAAGCCCTGGGGAAGGAAACTGACATGTCCTGCTTTGAGTCTTATGGCCATCTCTGGGCCATTCAGAGGGACCTGGAAGGGAGGGACTTTGGCAGCAGTCCAGGAGGCACCACCTGGTTGGAGTAGGGGGAGCAGCTTTCTAAAGATGGGGGTGTGACTTGAGGTGGCCTGAAGCAAGAGAGCAGGGCAGACAAAACCTGCCTGCCACATCCCACCCTGTTCCAGGCCCTGTGAGACGCCCTGGAGAAGCAGACGTGAATAAGACAAGCCCCCTCCCCTTGGGATAGGCCCAGTCCAGTGGGGAGGTGAAGCACGCACCCATAACTATAACCCAGATCAGCGCATGGGAGGAACCTTGCAAAAGGGGCAAAGGACTCCGGGTGTTCCGAGGAGCAAGAGGGTTTTCTGACTCTGGCCATGAGGAAGTAACGTGGACTAAAATGATCCTTTTATCACAGACAATGAAGAAACCAGACAAAGTATAAGAAACAACTACTTTCAGATATTAGAAATCTGACAGCACAGGACTGTGATACCTGAGAATAGGAAAGCAAATGGGGTGAGCCCTACCATCCCGCCTCCTGCCCTCTGCCCAGAAGTAACATAACCGCCTCCCTGTGGTGCAGGGCAGGAATGGATGGGCTCCGGCAGCTTGCCTGAGTTAAATAGAAACAGAGGCCAGAGTTTGGAGAGGCGAAGGGCAGCTAGAATTTGTGGGGTAGGTTGCCCAAGAGAGGAACCTGCACAGAGAAAGACCTCCAGATGCTGCAGAGAGGTCCCCCTGAGCTTTGGGGGGAATACTACTCTGTGCAGGCATAGGGGGAACCCCCAGACTGGAAATCTCTGTAAGGAGATTATCTCCAGTCAGAGTAGAAAAATCTCACTGCGCACATGGAAAACTCAGCAGAGAACCCAGAAAGGCCATGCCTTAGAAGCGCACCCAAAGCAGGCAGCCCTTAATAAAGCTACCTTAGTCCAGGCCCTTCATTAAAAAGCTTGAAATGGATCTAGATGTGATCAAAGTAATCCACATGTAACAACTGAATTGCCAGGAAAAGTCCAACACACTTTAAAGGAGTTCAGTAAAATCCAGATAAATGATGTAAAATTCACAATGTTGGGCATCCAATAAGAAATTAATACACATACAAAGAAGGAAAAAATGTAATTAAGAGCCAGGAGACAGTATCTAATCAGTAAAAACAAACCCAGAAGATGGGAATACTCTCCAAATTGATTCAACTCAAACCCTATCAAAATCTTAGCTGCTTTTTACAGAAATTGACAAGCTGATCCTAAAATTATATGGAAAGTCAAGGGACCCAGAATAGACAAACAATCTTGAAAAAGAACTAAGTTGGAAGATCCACATTTCCCAATTACAAAATATAGTGTAAACCTGCTATAATCAAGACAGTGTGGCACCAGCATGAGGACAGACACAGACATCAAGGGAACAGAACCGAGAGTCCAGAAACAAGAGCTCTTACATTTATGGTCCATTGATTTTATTTTTTAATTTATTGATGAGAGAGAGAGGAATGGTAATTTTTTGTTCCACTTATTTGTTTGATTCTTGTATGTCTTGTATGTGCCTTGACTAGGAGTCACACCTGCAACCTTGGCACATTGAGACGTTGCTCTAATCAACTGAGCTGCCTGGCCAGGGCCTATGGTCAACTGACTTAGACAGGCTGCCAAAACCATCCAATGGGACAAGAAGGGCCTTTTCAGGAAGCAATGCCGGAACAACTGGATTTACACATGTGAAAGAGTGAAGTGTGGACCTTTACCTCACACCATGTACAAATATTAACTCAAATGAACCATAGATTTAAAGGTAAGAGCTAAAATTCAGGGGAAGAAGTAGGAATGACTCTAGATTTGACAATGGTCTATTAGATATGACACTGCAAGCACCAATAACAAAAGAACAAATAGATAAGATTTCATGAAAATTAACTTTTGTGTTCCAGTCCTGCCCAGGAGAAAGCCTCAGCAGCTGGGACCTGGAGGAGTCAGCTGGGATAATCCAGGTGCTAGGGGACTCAAGAGGTGGAAAATTTTAGTTTAGGGTAAAAAGTTATAAGCCTAGCAAATAATGTACATGTTAAAGCTTTTATTTCAGAAACTACAGATAAGGCAGTCCTGGCTCCTAGGAAAGCAGCTGACCTCCTGGGGTACTGCTAAAGATTACCACCTGGGGACAACTGAGGCATTGGGACCTTTGTGTTCCAGGGAGAGCAGATATCACCCTCCCCTGGGAACAGCTAATTGCCCAGGACAGGAATGTTGCAGCTTCTGAATCTCAAAGCCTTCACCGCACCTTGTTTATGCAACCCACCACCCCTGCCACACTTATAAAAAGTCTGGCCTGAAAAGAGAAGGCAAGATGGATCTGTTAGGGTATGAACCCACCATCTTCTGAGATCCCCGGCCATCTGAATAAAGCACCCATAAAGATTCAATCATTGTCATCGCTTATTGGGTTTGGTAGTGACAGGCAGCCTGAACGCTGGTGTCCTTTCCCGTTACACAGGCAGTGAACGCTGGAAGATTGTCAACAGAACAGCATCGTTTTCTGGGCATCTCAGAGCAAGGCCCCATTCAGAGTCATTGTATGGCTTCTGTTAGCCATGGTTCTCCACCCTGGCTGCACGTTAGAACCCCCCAGGAGGCCTTCCAAATGCACCAATGCCTGCGCCTCCCAGCCAGTTGGATCAGAATCTTCGGAGATGGCCCCAGGACATCAGTCACCTTCAAAGCTCCCCAGTGACTCCAGTGCATGGCCAGAGTGAGAATCCCTGCCCTCACCTAAGGTCAAGTGCAGAGGGCCTGGGACTAGGTTCCTTCACAGCCGAATGCCAGTGCCTAGAACAGAGCCTGGTGCAAAACAGGTGATCAGCAGATCTCTGTAAACACCAGGTAAAGCTCACAACATCCCTATCACCACGCCCATTTATAGTAAGGAAACTGAGGCACAGAGAGGTCAGGTTACCTGCTAAGTGCCTGGCTGATGGGGTGGTGCTAGAACTAAAATACAGGGAGTGCAACCCGAAGCCCACGCCCTAACTGGATGCCCTCCTCCCGTGAGTGTGGCAGAAAGTTGGACCCCAGGGGTCACAGTGCATGAGTGATGAAGAGGGACCTTCTGAGGAGAAATGGGGGGCCCAGGCCGCTAACCTGTCATCCGCCCCGCCACCCTGTCATCCGCCCAGCCACCCCCAAGCTGCCGGTAAGAGGTGACAACTCCAGATAAAGGTGGTGGGCGGGGGCAGGAAACCCACGAGGCAGAAACAAAACTTGAAGAACTTAGGGGAAGGGGAAAGTGAAAGGAGCCGGCTGCCAGGACAGGGGCTGGGAAAGAACCTGTAGCTGGAAACCAGGGCAGCCGCTCTGGCAGCAGCTCCACACACACACACACACACACACACACACGGAGGAACAAGGAAGGGGTGGGGGACTCAAGTAGCCAGAGCCTCCGGCCTCCTCAAGCTCCTACATGGTGGGCACACTAACCCCCTGCCCCACCCCACCCCCATTTTCTTTTCCTTCACAGCACTTACTGCCCCCGACATCAGTGTAGGTGTGTTTGTTGGCAGCTGGTCCCTCGACACCTAGCATGGAAGTCCTGCAGGAGCTGTCTGTTCTTCCTTTCCTTGGTGCTCCTCCCCCGGAGTCCAGAACAGCACCTGGCACAGAGTAGGTGCTCAGGAAACATTTGCTGAGTAACTGAACCGAGAAAACACGTGTGACCCTGGGCACACTGCAGGGCCGCTATTTATGTGTCCTCTCTAGACACTATCCGGAGGATAAATTGGGTTAGCCCACTCTAAAAGACAATTGGCAATGTTTTTTACTTTTTCCTTTAAACATGGGGTACCTAGACTTAAGCAGTCTGTGCTCCTTGGTTTGGGGCACTCCATGCATCACCAGAGTTCCCCCCAAACCTCCCTTTAATATAGACTTTTAATATGGGCGCTGTGCTGAGCACTTCGTGTCCTCTCTCATGTAATCATCACCCGTCCCTGAAGGAGGTGCTGTTACTGCCCCCACTTTACAGATGAGGAAACTGAAGTGCAGACAGCTTCAGTCACTTGCTCAAGGTCAGAGTCAGTAGCAGAAATTCACCCACTTACTGTGCTAGTCTGTGTTTAGTTTGTATAAACGCTGCTACACTGTGGATCTTGTTGTGTCTTTCTCTTTTTTTCACTCAACATGTGTATTTGAACATTGCCCACATTTCTGTCTGCCGAACATTCCCCAGTGACAGACACCTCCAGCCTCCTACTCTTGGCCACGTCAAACTATGCCTAAGACATGTGCTTCCATTTGTGAGGTTTTACCAAGGAGTGGAATTGCCAGGGGCCACTTAGCTGCTAAGCTGCCCTTTCAAAGGTCCCTCTTGTTTACATTCCTACCCCAAACACGGACTCCCAGTCCACAGCTCCCCTCCAGCAATCCGTTTATCTGACTTCCTGTTCCTGACAACCTGATGCATGTCATCTTGGGCCTTGTATTTTCTTTTCTTTATTTTTTTAAAGATTTTATTTATTTACTTTCTAGAGAGAGGGAAAGGGATGGAGAAAGGGAGAGAAGCATCAATGTGTGGTTGCCTCTCGCACGCCCCCAACTAGGAGCCCAGCCCACAACCCAGGCATATGCCCCAACTGGGACTCAAACTGGGGACCCCTCAGTTGGCAGGTTGGCACTCAATCCACTGAGGCACGCCAACCAGGGAGGACCTTGTATTTCCCTTTGCAGCTCTGATTACTGCAGTGGGTGCAGAAGTCTTATGTGAACACATGCACGCACACAGAATAGGAAGGACGTGATTTCACAATAGAGATAGCTCACTCTGACGGTGGAGGGTCAGCATCACACAGCCCCTGACCCACCCCCGGCCAGCTCCAAAGAGCCCCCTGAGAGAGTCCAGAGCCACCTGCCACTCTCACCAAAAGCTGTGCTCTAGGAGAGGAGCAAACAGGCCCCTATGACCCAGGTGCCATTCCTCTGCCACAGAGCTCATAGCCTAGAAGAGTGGGAATTTGGTCCCATCCATGTCCTGGAGCCAAGCCTATGGAACCTGAGAAGGGGTGCGATTGGGGAGTCTGAGAGAGAAGAGTTCGTTAGCTCCACCCACATGCACACTATGCCCCCACCCCACAGGCCTATGTAGAAGCCCCAGCTGGCCTCTGAGCCAGGGAGCAAACTCAGACCACTGCTCCTGCTTCCAGAGCCTCAGTCTCCCCATTTGTACAATGAGGGCGGTGACACCTCTGCTAGAAGAGGGCCACACACTCGCCCTGCCCAGGGACCACGAGGGGCACTGTCAACAGCCCCAGCTGACGGCCGTGGAAGGTGCAGCCTGGAGAGAAGAGGTGAGCCCACACAGGGCCCACAGCCAGGCCCACTCACACCTCCAGTCCAGCAAGATCACCCCACCCCTCAGCTCTCCTTCCTCCCCACTTCCTCCCCCCTGCCCCTGGGGCGGGTGTGGGGGAGCAGCTCCTCCTACACAGGCACGACTACCTTCTTCCCTCCCACAGAGCGTCTGGGTCCCTGAGGGGCTGCCAGTGGTACGGGACACCCCTCAGCCAAGGCAGGCAGAGGAGAGGGCTGGTGGCTCCTGAGAGGGGCCCCTGCATGGTGCCTGAGGAAGTGGGAGTGAGGGGAGCACAAAGGGAAACCTGGCAGCTCTCTGCCCACAGAGAGCAGTGTGGCCCACCCGTCTTCCCTTGCCAGGCCTTTCTACTTCAGCCTCACCTTACCAGAGTCTCCCCTGACCCCTGTAGAGTGACTGGGACAGCTCCTCCTGCCACGACTCCCCACTCCTCCCTCACTATGCTCTATTTTCCCCACCATGTCATCCTATTTAACTTCTTTGTCTGTCTCTCCCCATCAGAAACAAACCCCAAGAACATTTTGTTCCCATAATCGCCAGTACCTGGAAGTGTCTGCTGTGTAATAGGGTCTCAATAGATAAATTCAAATTTTACGATATCATAAAAGCGCACACATCTTAAGTGTGCAGCTTAATACATTTTTATATCAAACCACCACTCGGGTGGAAGTATAGACCCATTCCAGAAGGCTCCCTCCTGCACCCCTAGTCTGCCCCCGCCCCGGAAGTGACCATTACTCTCACTTCCATCAGCATGAATCAGTTTCACCTGCCCAGAACTGCGTGCAAACGAACGCTGTCACACTGTGTGCTCTTATGTTTGGCTTCTTTCACTCAGCGTCACATCTGCAGGTTTCACCCGCACAGCTCCACATGAGGCTGGTCCGTTCTTTGTTGCTGTTCTGTATACAGCGTTCTACCACTGCTTTGCCCACGCTCTGGCCAACGGGTATCTGGCTTGTTTCCTTCTAGGGACTGTGAGCGTTCTCACACACGTCTTGTGGTGGATATGTGCCTAGCAGTGGGACTGCTGTATCACAGGGAAGCGTCTGTCAATAGTCTCAACGAGATACTGTTTCTAAGGTGGTGGCACCAACTGGCAGTCCCACCGGCACTGTGAGTCTGGGAGCTGCCACCCCCTCTCCAGCACCTGGCAATGTCAGACTTCTCAGGTCCCGGCCTCTGGCAGGGGACAGAGCATCTCATTTCCCTGCTGAGTGATGGTGTCGGGTGCTCGATGAACATTTTGCTGGCTGAATCCTCAGATGGGCTGTGCAGGGAGGCTCTCCACTTGGCAGGGACGGTGGGTCGATACCCTTCACATGAAGGTCAAGGTCCTCGACTCCCACACTGGCCTCAAAAGCTGCCCCATTTCACACATTGGTCACACTCACACCCAAGGGTGCAGCTGAGGCTGGCTGAGGCATTCAAATACACTTGGCCTGAGGCTCAAGGCTCTCCAATGGATAAAGAATAAAGAAAGAGCCCTGGTTAGTGTAGCTCAGTGGATTGAGTGCTGGCCTGTAAAGCAAGGAGTTGCCAGTTCGATTACCAGTCAGGACACATGCCTGGGTTGTGGGCCAGGTTCCCATTGTGGGGCACACAAGAGGCAACCACACACTGATGTTTCTCTCCCTTTCTCTCTCCCTTCCCCTCGAAAAATAAATAAAATCTTAAAAAAAAAAAAAGAAAGAAAGAAAGAAAGAAAGAAAGAAAGAAAGAAAGAAAGAAAGAAAGAAAGAAAGAAATCACTGGGTTCCCAGGTGGAGCTCTGCAGATGGGATATTCACAGGCTGCCCCCATCCGGTGCCCAGGGGAACACACAGGGCAGGGCCACCATGCCCCACTCCCAGGAGGCGCCCAGAGGCTGCCAGTCCCTGTCCTCTGAGAGGGGGCTGCACCCCTACCACTTGGCCAAGGCCAAGCCAGGCCCTTCCCAATGGCCTGTGAGGTCCTGCAGCAGAAACAGGGCTCCTGGATACCCCACCCCCACCTACGGCTCCTCGAGACTTTTGCCTGCATGAAGGTGCTCCCTGCACCCTGGCCTCCTGCCTCCCACAGTCGTTACCCAGCCCTGGCATCTGGAGTCCAGAATGTCGCCTTTCAGACCGACCACAGCAGCAGACTCGCAGGGTCTCCTCATCTCCCACCACCATCCCTCCGGGCCTCTCAGCCCACTCCGTGGGCCCCGGTGCCCACTGTCCCTGGGCCTGAGCCCCACATATGCCAGAGAAACCACTCCCCTCCTGGGCCCATGGGGACCACCCCTGTCGTCATCCCTGTCAGCCAGAGCTCTTCCAGTTCCCAGGGACAGAAACCCAGCTGACCTTAAGAGGGGGAATGTTTATTGGCTCACATGACCAACAAGCCTAAGGCACAAAGGCTTTGAGCAGGCGGTCAGATCTCACTGGATCTCACTGGACCGTCATGACTCCGAGCCTGCTGGTGCTACTGTGCTGGCCCTATTCTCAGTCAGGATCGCCCCTCAGAGTCAGAAGCAGCTTCCAGCAGTGCTCAGCCTTCATTCTGCCAGCTTTGCCTCCCCAGTGTGGCCACCATCACCCTCACCTGGACCCCTGAGAGGGTTTCCTGCTGCCCCCCAAGACACAAGGAAGCCAGCAACCATGCCAAAACCCTTTCCCAATGGACCCACCTGAAATCCCAGGGTTCATGACCTGCCTGGCCCTCTCACTGTGGCCAGAGCATGGGTGGCACTGTGACTGGCCAGGCTGATGCCACGTTCTCATCCCTGAACCCACGTTCTCATCCCTGAATGGGGGCTGCCACACACACCACAGGCTGAGCAGAGGAGAGGCAACTCCCCAAAAGGTGCCACTACACCCAGAGGGCAAGCAGATGAGAGGCAGCCAGGACCCACCTGCCAGGAGCCTCCCGTTTCACAGAAGTCAGACACCTCGGGTGAAAACTCAGCACTGCAACCCTGCTGCCTAAACCCACTCGCCCCACTCTCCCTCATCGGGGGGCTGCCTCGGGCACCCCCTACCTCGCCGCATCAATTATCCCCCATCCTCTCCCTCACCCCTCCACCACTACAAGCTTGCATTTCTGCCATCTTATAAAACAGAAACAAAACCTCCCTCCCTCCTTGCTCCAGGCCACTGCTCTCATCTCTGTCACAGCCCCGAGCAGTGTTGCGGCTGCTCGCCTCACTTTCCCACCTCCAGCTCTGCCCCACTCCTTGCCACCCTCACCAGCCACTGAGCCACTGAGATAGCTCTGGCAAGGCTTCCCTAAAGCCTGCAAGGTGTCCTGGCATTCAGCTGGCCTCTCCCTCCTCCCAGCACCCCTGGGTGGGAACCACCAGTGGTTCCAGGGGTGGGGGCCCTGGGTTTGGCTGCTCTTCGGTCTCCTTTGATGGACTGTCCCTCTCTGCAGAGTGAGGTCCCCTCCTCTCTAGGCCCCCAGTGTCCAAGGAACCCCTCCACACCTCTCCCCAGCAGCCCCAGGCATCCCAGGTTCCTCAGAGCCTAACTTATGATCCTCAGGCCAAACCCTGCTCTTCCTCCTGTGTCCCCGGCTAGAAAAGGCCCCTGCCCAAGTGGCTGCAGAAAGAAACCCGAGAGTCCTTGAGTGTTCCTTCCCTTTCAGCCCATGTCCAGTCAGCCACCAGCACTCTCGAGCCAGTGCAAGTCCTACCACTGCTCCCCAGGCCTGTTCCTGGCCCCACCAAGCCGTTGTGCCCTAAGAGCACATCTGTGCTCTGAAACCGGCACAGACTGAGCACCGGTGTCATGGCCCCGTGCAGCACAAGCTGGCCTCAGAGACCCTGCACAACCTCACCTGACTCTGCTCCCACTGCCCCTTCCCCTGCCCCTCACGACAGCAGGCAGTGGGCCAGCCACAGTTCCTATTGCTCCTCCTGTCTACCCCATGAAGTAGCCCACAGCAGGGCAGAATGTTCTCCATCAGAGAGATGAGAAGAGACTGCTCAGAGAAGGGTGGAACCTGCCCAGGGTCACACAACAAGATACAGGTTGTCCCCTGGCATGACCAGCACCTGTTGGCTCGGACCCTGTACCACTCCACCCACCTTCACTCCATCAGCACCCCTAGTCCTGCCCTGGCAGACCCATGGCCTCCAGACCCTTCCTTCACCGCTCAGTGTGGGGAAGGCAGGCAGACGGATGGGAAGGTGGCCACAACGCCCTGGACAGAGGCTGGGACAGACACAAATGTTCCCTTTTATTTATTTTTTTAATAAATTTAAGAACAGCTCTCCTCCCCCCCAGAACAACTAAAATCAACTAAAAGGGGGTGTGGCCTGGGGGGCAGAGGGCGCTAGGAGTCATAGTCCTCTTCATCCTCTGCATCGGGTGCTGAGGGGCCCGGGGGTGCCGGGGGCAGAGGCAGAGTCGAGGTGAAGGGCATGAAAGGTGTTGGGGGGCTGCAGGGCAGAAAGCAGGAGAGGAAGGTCAGGTCACTCTCCAGTGCCCACTGAGTCCCACCCCGCCCTCCACACATGCAGTGCAAAGCCCATGCCCTCTGAACCAAACAGAGGCCAAGCCTAAGTCCCACAGCCCCTGCCCAGGCCCATCCACTACCCTCACCAGGGAGAAAGGGCCATTCTGAGAGCACAGTCTCTTGTCTTTAAGCCCACCTCAGTTCCTCCCTTCCCATTCCCCAGATCTGCCATGATCAACAGAAGCAAGGAGCCAGGGAGGTCGGAGGAACAAGTCTGCTGGTCCCTTCCTGGAGCCACTGAGCCACTTACCTCTGAAAGTGGGCAGTGGGGTGGCTGGACTGGGGTGGGGCCTGCGGTGTCTCCTCTTCCCCATCAGTGTCAGTGTCCTCAGACTCATCCTGGGAGCAAGGCAGGGGTCAGAGATGACAAGAAGGGCATGGACCCATCACTGGAAAGCCTAGACCCCTGGAGTGGCAGGGACAGGAGGGTGACCTCCACAGCCCCACTTACAAGCAAAGCAACCGAGGTAAAAAGAGGTCACGGGTAAGGATGGGATCAGGCCTCCAGCCAGCTTGGAGGAACAGGACAGAGGGCTGGCAGCCTCACTCACCTCCTGCTCTGAATCCGTCCCCGACAGCTTCTTGTCTTTGCCTTTGCTTCCCATCCCACCATTCTTTCGGCTGCTGCCACCTGGCTTCCGGCCCCTTTGGGAAGGTACAGTCCATCTCCCTGCTCCTTCACCACCCCCAGCCACCTCCAATCCCTGTGGCCTTGGCCTTCTACAGCTGGACACTTGGCCCTGGCTCCCCACCTGCGGGCACCCTTGTCCCCGTCCATGTGGTTGTCTTCCCCATCCCCCTGCATGTCAGGCACGGATGCTACCAGGTCCTTTAAGAAGTCAAACTGCTGCTCCAGCTCAATGCACTGCTTCCTGAAAGAGGTGGGGAGGGTATGGCATTTGGCAGGGCCCAGACATCTGGGCTCTCAGCAATGGGCAGCAAGAAGCTCTGCATGTCAGGAGAATGGAGTGTGGAAAACCTCCACCCCATCTCCACCATCAGACCTCGCCTCTTTGTTGTAACGCCCAACTCCTTCTTTCCAAGATCAAACCCACCGGGCTCTAAGGCCTTGCTGATCTCCCAGTCATCTCCCACCTGCAGCCTCCCGGCCCTGGGGCCCCTCTAGGGCACAGCCTGTCTTAAGCGTGTGAACTTCTGGGGCAGAGCCCCACAGGGCCCTTTCATCTCCACGCCACTTACAAATGGGATGTGGTCATGGTCTTGGCGTTTCGGGACTGGGTCACCTGGCAGGCCTTCTTCAAAAGCGACTCCAGGAAGAGCTCCAGCGCCCGGGCTCACGGCCGTCAAGGAGAACGCAGGAGTAGGGTCCCAGCCCACACCGGGCAACCCCGGGCTGCCTCCCTCCCCGACACCCTCGACCCGGCCAGCCCCCGACAGGATACAGATGATGACAGGCACAGCCGCCGCCACCTTTCCAATCTCTTCGTCCGTCTGCATTATCTTCTTGATCCGCGCCTGGGGAGGAGGCAGAGAGCTCGGACCCCGTCACCTCTATCCCAGAGAAGAGCGTTGGGGAAGCCAGGGGGTATCCCGGGAAAAAGGGGGCGGGGGGCACTGATGTGGGGAGGGCCGAGAAGGGGGCGGGGCGTCTAGGCCCCCGAACACTGCGATGCGCCCGCCCTCAAGCAGGGCCTGGGCTCGAGCCTCCCGGGAGCCGGGCCCTCTTCTCATGGCCCCGACCACGTGCTCACCGGCGGGAACCGCGCATTGTACTTCTTCTTCTTGCTCGGCATCTCCGGGACTCTCGCCGTGCCGGGCCCAGCGCCGCTGCCAGCAGCCTCCCGGCCCCGGGGCCTGTTCGCCGCCTGCTTGCCGAGGTTCCCCCGGGTCCTGGTGCCGCCGGCTCCTCCCCCCGCCGCGCCCCACGCGGTCCTAGCGCCGCCGGTGGGGACGCCGCACACAGGGTCAGAGTGCCCTCCCTCGGAGCTTCCCAGGAGGTGCGCGTCAGCCCGTGACAGCACCGACACTCCTGCCGGTTCCCCCGGCCAGAAGAGCGAACGTTAGCTCCGCCCCCCGCGGACGCGCCCCTCCCCGGTTCCCTCCGGGCCCGCCCCTGAGGTCAGCACCGCCCCACGGGCTCCACCTCTTCCCTGGCAGGCCCCGCCCCGCGGCGCGGCTGCGGCGGCCCGGTGGTCCCGCCCCGTGCTGCTCTTGTCTATAAAGTTGTTGTTGAGGCGGCGGGGCGCTAAGATGGCGGCGGCGGCGGCGGCCGTGGCGGGGGTGGGGCGCGGCAGCGGTGGCGCGGAGCCCCGGCAGGAGCGGAGCCGGGCCCGGAGCTGGGCCGGTGCCGAGCGCAGCGAAGGCCGAAGGTGACGGCAGGGCGGCGGGAGGGGGCAGGGCCGGGCGGGGACCAAGGTCTGGCCGTGGGAGATAGTGGCGGGGGCGCGGCCCTCCCGTGGGCTCTAATAAGCCTGAGTTCGAACCCGAGCATCGCCCTCCAGGCCTCGGACCCGTCATTGCCTCTTCTGGGCCTCAGTGTCCTCATTTTTAAGTGGGCTGGATAACGCTCGCCCGGGAGGCTTGGCCCTGTAGGGCCTGCCTCGGTGCTGCGCGAACGAGGGCTCCTTCGCCTCCCTGCGTTAAATGCCAGCGTTCGGAATACCTACCAGTCACTGGCAGGGCCAGGAAGGGTAGCTGGGCCAATTGATCCCACACCTGAATTAACATTTGGCCCCTATCGATTACCATAGGTGTGACCTTGGGTAAGACCCTTCTCGGCGAGCTTCATTTTTCTGTAATTCAGGGAGAGTAGTAATAACATTATTGTCTGCAGCACTGTGAGTCAGGAACAGTTGTTACCCATTGTAAATATGAGGCAGCTGAGGCACAGGGACATTTACATTTAGCCTTGCCATAAGCCACACAGTTTAGTTTGGTGCCTGGTACCCACTAGGGCCCAGCAAGCTGGAGCTCTGCTATGAATCCTAATTCGGTTCCCTCATAGCAGGATAGAGCCAGGTGAGGAGCTGGAGGAGGAGGACTCTCCAGGAGGCCGCGAGGATGGCTTCACTGCTGAGCACCTGGCGGCGGAAGCCATGGCAGCTGACATGGACCCCTGGTTGATATTTGATGCACGCAACACACCTGCCTCCGAGCTGGATGCCTGGTTGGCCAAGTACCCACCTTCCCAAGTTACCCGCTATGGGGACCCTGACTCGCCCAACTCTGAGCCGGTGGGCTGGATTGCAGCCTATGGGCAGGGCTACATCCCCAACTCCGGCGACGTGCAGGGCCTGCAGGCAGCCTGGGAGTCTCTGCAGACCAGTGGGCGGCCCATCACACCAGCCACTTTGCGCCAGCTGGCCATCACCCACCACGTGCTCTCAGGCAAGTGGCTGATGCACCTGGCACCTGGCTTCAAGCTGGACCACGCCTGGGCTGGCATTGCTAGGGCTGTGGTCGAGGGCCGGCTTCAGGTGGCCAAGGTCAGCCCACGGGCCAAGGAGGGTGGGCGCCAGGTCATCTGTGTGTACACGGATGACTTCACGGACCGCTTGGGTGTGCTGGAGGCAGACACCGCCATCCGTGCAGCAGGCATCAAGTGCCTGCTCACCTACAAGCCTGATGTCTACACCTACCTGGGCATCTACCGGGCCAACCGCTGGCACCTCTGCCCCACTCTCTATGAGAGTCGTTTCCAGCTAGGGGGCAGTGCTCGTGGCTCCCGTGTGCTGGACCGTGCCAACAATGTGGAACTGACCTAGTAGGGCCATGAGCGGAAGACCATCTTCTGGGCCCCCTGCTAGGGATGGATCCTCCTGTCTTGCTCATCCCTGTCTCAACGAGGCCAAGTCCCCCAGCTTTGAGGACTAGGTCACTCTGGAACTGCCTGCATCTTTGATCCTCTTGAACTTCTGCCCTCTGTTCAGGGCTGACTCAAGTCCCCATCATCTGGAGGCTCTGGCTCTCTGAGGGCTGGACCCTCAGCCTCTCTGCTGCTGCTCCCCTCTGGCATCCAGGAACTCAGTTTGGGTGCTGACACCCAGGAGGAGAACCTTCCTTGGCCACCCTCTTCTTTGGGTATCCCTCCCCCGCTTGCAGCCCTCCTCCTCCTTCTCTTTCTCCCTCACAAGAGAGAAAACTTAGTGCTTCCAGTCCCTCTCCTTGGAACCTTCATGGGTCAGGGTGCAGAGGCCCTGCAGGCCTGAGCATGCCATTTTTTTTTTGGATGGGGCAGTGATTTGTACCCACTCAGCTCCTGGCAAAGAAGGAGGATGCCAGGGCCATGGACATGGGGTCTGCCTGTCCCTGTCACCTCACAGCCTGCACCACCTTCCTGCCTTCCTTCACTACCTTGTCATGTGCCTGCTCTTGGCATTTCAATAAAACCCAGCTTGGGTCTGTGTCTTGAGTGTTTTTTATAGTACTTTGTTGGTGGTTACCTGCTTTGGTTGCTGGATAGAGGCAGGGCTAGGAGAGATGGCCTCTCTGCCCTGACTGGACCCTCCTAACTGCCCCTAGTGAGAAGATGCACCTCTCTGCCAAGCCTGGGAACCTCTCTGAGCACCTCTGCAAAGTCAGCCCTGTTTTCCCTTGTTCTAGAGAGCCCTAATTGGTTTCCTGGTGATTTCCCATAAATCCAGGGGCCTGGCCCAACAAAGTCCAAGGGCCACTGCTAGCCCACAGGGTGTATTTATTAGGCCTGTTAGAGAAAGGTGCCCTCTTGGTCCTGGCAGTTCTAGGTCAGAGCACATGGTCTGGTGAACAGAGGATGGACAGGCTGGATGTGCTTGTGCTCTGGACAGCCTGCACCAGAAGTGGCCCTGGAAACCCTCCTGTTTATCCTCACCTCTCCACTTCCCTAAGTGTCACTGGACAATTTGCAAAGCAATTCCACGTGCATTACTTAATTCTCCCAACCTGTTTAAAGCATGTGTTGGCACCTTTCTGTGGTCAAGAAAATTGAAGCCAAGAGGGGAGGGGAGCGTCCTCAGGGCCGTGCAGTGAGCCAAGCCCCTGGAGCCAGGGCTTCACCTGGCTCCCTGTCTCCTCCGGCAGGATGAGGCCCCTGGCCTCATCCACAGTGAGCTCTTCACAATCCACCAGGCACATTCACTCACATGATCCGCTAGGCCATCCCATTCGGCTGAGGCTGTTGTAACCTTAGAGCCTGGCTCTGCACCCTCCCAACCCCTGGCCTTGGCCTTGGTTGGAGGCCAGTTTGTCTGGCAGGAAGCCCCTTGGGATGCTGCTCTCGTGCGGGAGCTGACTCAGCCTCCAGCAGCCTCACCAAATTGGAATTTGGAGCAGGGGAGCGGAGATGCCACTGGGCTGACTGAGTGGAAGTGGATGAGTCATGCAATCCTGGCTTGGCCCCCTCCCCAGCTTCCTCCCCACCCTCAGCTCCCCCAGGTCTGAGTCCCCTGTCAGCCCAGCCCTGGGAAGTCCCCAGATCTGGGTGGTCTCCTAATTGGAGTGTGGTGCCCCGCCTATCTCAGACCTTCAGTGCTTTGCACTTGACCAAAGTGGGCCAAGGCTTATGAGGATCTGGGCCAAGCCCTTGGGGTCCCAGGAAGATGTCCAGGTGGTGCCAACACCACCCAGTTCTCTTTCCATGAGTGAGCATTTCACACACTCATCCAGGCTCCATCCTCACGGCCTGGCTTTAGCTCATTCCTCATGCTCCCAAACCATTGCAGCTTGTCCCCTCTGCCCCGTTTCCCTCCCACTTCCTCCTCTGTCCCCCACCCAGCTCTCCTGCAGAGCTATCCTCTCCTACTCAAAGCCTTTGTGCAGCTCCCCCGCCTGTAACATAGAGTCCATTCTCCTGAGCAAACCATGACTTACCCCACCACCAACAACTGCCCCAGCTTCCCTCAAGAGCCCCTTTCTGCCCATGCTAACCCCACTGGAGCCAGCTGGCACTTCCTTCACCCCCTGGCACACAGCCCTGAGCCTCGGGCTGTTCCTTCTGCTGGAACACCTGTTGTGCAGCAAGGATGGGGAGGCTACATATGCTCTCACTTGGGTGATGTCTGTCTCCCACTGCCCCTAAGCCACATGCCCAGAATGTGGACTCAGTGAAGGCAGGACCAGTGTCTAGATCTCAGCCTTATCCCCAGAGCCTAGCACAGTGCTCAGCTAGAGCAACCTCCCTATAAGTTATTGAACGAATGAATGAGTGTACAGCTTGAACCCAGTCCCTGCCAGTCCCTTCCACCCCATCTCTCCACTCTCTGCTTCCCCCTCATGTTCCAGAATCATGAGCTGCTTGTGGTTTTCTTGCACACGTTCTGCCTTTCTCACTTTAGTGCCTTTGCTTATGCTGTCACTTCTGCTTGGTGTACCTGACCTTCTCCTGCTTTTCTAGCTGACTCCACTTCTCAGGCCCACCACCCACCCACTCATTTTCTCAAAGGTTTCTCCTCCCCTACCTACCTGCGCCCCAGGCTCTCATAACACCCACCCACCTGTGTCTCTCATCTGTGTGTCTGGAGCCCCTCAAGGACAGCAGCTGTGCTTTACCCCTCAGGGTGGCCTCAGTGTCCAGCATAGGACCTCGGCCTAGCACACGTACCAAATCAACATGATTGAATACGTAAGAGACTGAATGAAAATTACTCATGTCTCTGGGCCTGTTTCTTCATTCTATCATAACCTGAACTGGGCACTGGGCTGAGTGTTTACATTTGTTATCTCATCTAAGCATCACCTAGCTCTATTGTTATCGCCATTTTGCAGAAGAGAAGACTGAGGCCTGGGGAGGTTCAGTAGTTGGTTCAGTTACAAAGCCATCAGTAGCACAGCACTGATGCATCATTGAGCCCCCACTGTAAGAAGTGCTGTGGGGGCTTCGAAGATAAAGGAGACCCAGCAAGGATGGAGGATATGATCTGTATAGCACACACCACGTGTCGTCAGACTGCCTGGGGGAGAGGCTGGGCTGAGACTTAAAACTCCCATTTACTGGTAGCAAAATTGAGGCCCAGAGAGTACAGTGACTACCTGGCTGGGCAGGAAGGACCTCCCAGGCCTACCATGGGGATTGCTTGCCTACCAGGCCAAGGGCTCCCCAAGGCCCATCCCCTCAAGCCGATGACATTCTGCCCTGTTCATCTGGCCCCTTCCCACATGGGAGTAAGGAAGTGGCCCAGTCCAGGGTGGGCTAGGCTGGGCAACTTTGGACAAACCTCTGTGCTCTGCTCCCTTCGATGAAACCACAGGAAGGATGACTGAGGCCAGAGAGGGGAGATGCCCCCATACTCCACCTTCTGTCACTCACATGCACTGTGAACCCCCAAGCCCCAGGGCAGAGGATGATGAGGGGCTGGCCAGGAAATGGGGAGAATCTTGGTCTAACTCCCGATCCCAGCTGGGGTGCTGAATCAGGGAGAACAAGAAATAGCTGAATGAGGATAAAGCCTCAGCCAAAGCTTTGGCATGATTTTGGGGATTTTCCCAGCAGGGCAATTGTACCCCACTCCTGCCTGCTGGGAGGGGCCCTGGCAGAGACGGAGGCTTGGGTCACGTAGCTGATTCATCCAAGGAGGGAAACTCCCCACTTCTCTGCCATGCATCCCCCCCAGACACTGATGGACACTGAGGGGTAACCTGAGGGCACCTGCCTCAGAACCCATCAAACCCATTTTTCCTTGGTGACTGGCCTCCTCTGCAGGGTATGAAAATATCCCAGGCTGGACAGAAGGACAGAGTTGGAAAGGGTGGCAGGGCATAGGGGGCAGTTTCCCTGGGGACTGGAACCCAAGTGACGGCTGGACAAGGGTCACTTCTGGCATCTTCCCCACGTTTTTTCACCCATTTTTTTTTAGAGAGAGGGGAAGGGAGGGAGAAAGAGAGAGAAACATGAATGTGCCAGAGATACAGTACATCGATCAGTTGCATGCCTCTTGCATGCCGCCAGCTGGGGACCTGGCTCGAAACCCAGGCATGTGCCTGAGTGGGAATCGAACCAGTGACCTTCTGGTTCTCAAGCCAGCACTCAATCCAGTGAGACACACCAGCCAGAGCCCCTGCACTCATGTTTTTAGATAAGAAAACTGAGGCTTAGATAGTAAGAGCAAACACATACACAGACCTTCTCTGCACCAGGTACTACTCTAAGCAGTTTGTTCTCATTTTGGTCCTCACAGCCCTCCTATTACTGAGAAGGAAACTGAAGCAGAGAGTAGCTTGGCCATGGTCAAGGCTAGAAATCCTCCAGTGGCCTCCAAAACTCCCAAGAGTGCTTATACACACCCTTGTGGCAGGGAGCTAGCTGCGTCCCTGGTCCCTGAGCAGCTCTGGCTCCTGGGAAACCTAGAAGACAGACATGCCAACCTCTGGGCCCTGGCTCCTCCCAGGCTAAAGGGAGAAAGCCGGCTCCTTGGGGTGGGAAGCAAATCAGCTGAACCTGCAGAGGCCAGGAGAGGGCAGTGAAGCATTCCCGCCAAAATTTCCTCTCTAGGGCTCTGACTCCTTCCCAAACCCCAATCCTTTCCTCCCCTAGTCAGAGCCTCCCTTTCCTGTCTGCCACTCCCCTCCCTAAAACCACACACACTCAGGCACACACACCCAGGCCCCAGGTGGACGCGTGAGCCCTGCAGGGACTTGCTGGGTGTTGGAGGGGAACTGAGGTTCCATGAAGGACAGCCAAGGGCCCCACTCAGGCAAACTCTGCCCCATCTGGCTCCCACTCACAGGCTTCATGACTCACCCCCTCGCCCCCCATGACTCAGTTTACACGGGTGTCTGGAGGTCCTCCCAGTGAGGGTGGGGCGGTTTACTGGCCCAGCCCAGCCCATCAGCCTTTCATCAAGTATGAGTATTTCATCCCCCTCTTGGCCCAGAACAGGAGCTGGCATCCTAGAGTCTGGGGGTGGGGGAAATCCTCAGGTCTGGGAGGTTAGGAAGAGCCCAAGAACTGAGTGACAGGCCCCAATTACCCTAGGCCCAGGCCTGCAGGGAACAGGAGCTGCTCCAAGAAATCGGAGGGCTAGGCTGAGTGGGTAGGGCCACCTGGGCACAGACACAAGAGCCCTCGAAGCCCTCCATTCAGAGAAAACAGTCTACACAGCACAAAACGTAGAAATAAGAAAATTCTCACCAACATGTGTTCGCTTCTCACTGCACCAGTCCATTCGGGTGCCACCCGCCCCTGCCCACGGGCTCCCACAACAACCCTGAAAGCAGGCACGACCATGATCATGCCCTTTTCACAGACAGGGAACCGAGGCACAGAGAAGTTAAAGGGATGGGCCAGGTCGCACAGCCAGGACTGGCCGAGCTGGGACTCGCAGCCGGGCCATCTAACTCGATCTTCCTGCTGCTGCCCCTTGTGGCCTCCTGAGCTGTGCTGGCTGGAGCAGGGGTGAGGGGCCCAAGATCCCACCTGCCCCTCTCCTGGTGGACCACCACTGAAACCTGGTTTTAAGGATCACAGTGTGTAAACCACTCATCTGCAAGAAAGGGAAACTGAGGCTCCCAGAGAGAAAGGGACTGACCTGAGACAGCATAGCAAATCAGAAATGCGCCGGGACTGGGGCCAGGTCTGATGCTCCCCAACTGGCCTGGGAGAGGTGGCCTGGGAGGGGAGGTAATGCAGGGAAGGAGGGGAGGGACAGGACTGCCATGATGGCAGGGTGGCGAGCTCAAAGGACAGCACGGGGACAGGTGTGGTTGCTCAGCTGGCATCCAGGGAATGGGAAGAGTGAAAACCAGGACCTGGAGGCATCAGCCCCTCTCATTGCCACCCCCCCTTTGCCCAGCCCCCACCAAGTGGCTCCCTGAGACCCCCTCCTCCCCAAACTGCAGCCTCATTAAACTGAGCACAGACCCAGTCCCTGTTCGAAGGCCACTCAGCAGTTCCCTTGTCCCCCAGCCCAAGTCAAGCTCCTCAGCCTGGCCTTCAAGGGCCCTGGCTAAGGCCTTACTCAGCCCACCCTTCCAGCTCAGGGTCCCAATAGCATGCCCCAGACCGACTCTGGGACTGTCTCCCCAACCTCAAACGCTGCTGTGTCAGGAAGCCTGCTCTCCACCGCCACCCCCCACCCCCCAGGTAAAATAGTCATTCTTTCCTGGGGGCTGCAAAGAGGCTTGAGAGAGCTTTCTGGAGGGTGGGAATATTCTGTATCTTGATTGGAACCTGCTGACATGGGGGTATACAATAGTCAAATGCATGCTGGTACATTTAAAGGGTGTAAATTTTGCCCTGACTGATGTTGCTCAGTGGGTTGGGTTTCCTCCTGCAGACTGAAAGGTTGCAGGTTCAATTCCCACTCAGGGCACATACCTGGGTTGCAAGCCAGGTTCCCTGGCTGGCAGCATGAGAGACAATCGATGGATGTTTCTCTCGCACATCATTGTTTCTCTCCCTCTCTTTCCCTCTCTCTAAAATAAATAAGTAAATAAAATATTTTTTTAAATAATAAATAAATTTTTAAAAAGGTGTGAATTTTATTGAATGTAAAATATACCTCAACAAAGTAACTGGGTTTTTTTGTGTTTTGTTTTGTTTTGTTTTGTTTTGTAATGGGGCAGATTGCCCTGGCTGGGCGGTTCAGTTGATTGGAGCATTATCCCATCCGCCAAAAAGGTTGTGAGTTCAATTCCTGGTCAGGACACACACCTAAGTTTCAGGTTTGATAAGTCAGGACACAACCAGGAAGCAACCAATCGATCTCTCTCTCTCTCTCTCTCAACACACCCTCAAGTAAGGATTTAAATAATAATAAAAATAAATTAAATAGGGCCAATTTTCATGTAGTCGGTGGAAGGATTACCAAGGTATAAGAAAACAGAAAAGCAAGGAACAAAACAAGATGTAGAAGAGGCTGCCTTCTGGGCAAAAAGATACTCGAGACACTGGAGACAGCGGGGGGGGGGGGGGGGG